>JARQZK010005232.1:0-55000 GCA_030704885.1 Cynegetis impunctata
TAACTCAAAAACTTATTCATTTTATTGCATTATGATTTATCCTTCATTTAACGAAACGAAAACTTAGCAATTTTATATATCCCCACTTGAACTATAGATCTTTTAGAATTTCGGGTTAATCTAATCCAATACATTAACCAATAATGAAAAGTACTTTTTATTGAAAATTTATTGATTTATCGTATAAAAAACCATCCATCTTACAGAAAAATAGTATCATTTTCAACACAGATTAATTCAATAATTCACAAAATTCATTATCCGATATAAACATATCTCATTAGTTTTGAGAAGATTTATGTAGTACAGTAATCGCCTGTGAAGCTGAGTATCTATATATATATATATATATATATATATATATATATATATATATATATATATATATATATATATATATATATATATATATATATATATATATATATTATGTATATATATAAATATATATATATATACTGTATATATATATATATATAATAGGTATATATAACATATATATATAGGCTATATATATATATATATAGGTTATATATATATATAATATATATATATATATATATATATATATATAACTGAGATTGAATTCTCGCACATTCACTTGGTGAAACATCATAAAGAATAAAGTATAAACTTTAAAACAAAAACACTTTGATTAAAAATAACAATATAAAAAAATAATCTTTAGATACTGTACGTAGCTGTAATAAAAAGTCGACATTTTTAGAGCTATGAACTCAGTCATGATAATGAGTTCATAGCTCGATACATGTCGACTTTTTATTACTGCTTAGTACAGTATCTGAAGATTTTTTTTTATATTGTGAAACATAAGCCAAGTGTTTTTTTTCTTTAAATGTGTTTTATACTTTATTTATATATTATTATATATATATTATATATATTAGTAGATTATATATATATAATATATATATACTATATATATATAATACGTAAGTATAATATCTATATATATATTTAGATAATAATATTACGATACAGTGATTCCACGGGTGGATGGCAACCATTAGACCGTTTCTGGTGAAACCCATACAACGGATCAACTTTGAAAATTCATGGGAGGGCATACGTCGAAACATTCTCTATCCATCTGAAATATTCTCAGTAATGCGGTGTTGCCACTTCTATTAGAAAGTAGTAGCAACTTTGATTATTCAAATAGAATTACCTGTATATTATATTATTTTTAGAATCTCCAACAATTTCCAAACAACTTTTCATAATATTTTCCTATACCTATATGTTACCGTTTTCGAAATAAAAATTAATTTCTTTTTTTTCGTCGGAAATCGACACCTCTAAAAACTCTGATATCTTCGAGCTTAGAAATACAACGATATCGAAATTTCGGTTTAAGTTTGCTAATAACTGGGGGCTTCCTACACTTTAGCCTAATCTCCGTTATTTCAATACAGGGTGGTCAAAAAATACAGTTATTTTGTTAGCTTGAAAAAGTGACTGTAAGTTGTTCATTTCAGATGGAATACCCTGTATATTATTGAAAATTCGAAAAGCTGCTAGAATTTCCGTTTTATCTATGTATATCATACATCTACCTAACTAGTCAAGTTTCGGACTTATGAGCACTTATTTTTGAAAATGTTCCTTGAACATGGTATCCCCTTGGTATTTGCTAAGCATGTCATGATTACTATTTGACAGTAACGTTGTGACAAACTACTAATAATATCGACACTTTCAGAAGTTGGAAATACCTTCAGAAACGATGGAAATAATTTATTCAAATGAAGTTCTTATGAATTTGTTTATTATTTTTGGACAGTGTGATAAAATTATCAGCAGGAGATGTAGAAAGTTCAATGAAATATATCCGAATTACTACCGGGCCAATGAACCTCAAGAATATTTAGAACGAATTTCAGAACAAATTTCAAAACTATTCGGATCAACTTATTAAAAAAGCACCAAGAAATGTACATTCGGCCCGTAACTTCCGAAGAGCAACGAATATTAATGTCTCATATTTTCACGCATTTCCCGAGTTCATCGATAAGAAGATGCTGAAAGAAGATTTGGGCATAAAATATTCATCTGTTCAAGAATCTTGCAAAGACATAACATGCATGATTACAAATTTACCAAAATTCAAGCCAATGAAGCCTCAAGACCGCTCAACAGATGAGCTGAATTTTGTGAATGATTTTGGTACGCATTCAAGAAGATCATTTTTTTTTAAATAAAATAATTTGGACTGATGAAACGAAATTTTCAAGAAAAGGGATTTTCAATAAAAAAAAATTGTCATTTTTTGGAGCAGTGAAAAATCCTCACTTCACAAAAGAAGCCGGATATCAAGAAAACATTGAGTTATAAATGTTTTTTTGCATGTTAATGGGCAGCAAATGAGGGAGGTACCTGATATACGAGGAGTCATTAACATCCAGAAGCTACCTGAATATTTTGGGAAATATTGTAGAGAACTTCGTACGATAATCTTCCACCACTCGAATATGTATATCGAGAAACTGTTGGTACCAACTAGACGGGGCTCCTGCACCTTTGTGCTGGCAAGAGAAGTGAGCGCTAGAACTAGAAAGACTTTTTGACGATCGGTGGATAAGGTGCTTGGGACCGTGGAATGCGCAGTCGAGATCACCCGATCTTAATCCATTAGATTTATTATTATTGGGGAAAGTTTAAAAAGAAAAAGTTTACAAAACACCCGTGCGTTCGAGAGAAGAATTGCTACAGAGGATCACCCAAACATTTGAAGCTTTGGATCCGAATGAAATCAGATCTGCCACGTCAAAATCAGTCAACACCCGCATTTTGGAAGTGAATGGCCAGCGATTCGAACATATTTTGAAATATCCAACATAATTGTTTTCTTTTTTGATAATTATTTGTAACAATATTTCCACTATCAAGTTATTAGGTACTTTTTTAAAGTTGATCCAAACATTTTGATATCGTTCTGAATTCTTATAAATTTCTTTAGGTTCATTGGCGGTAGATTCGGATACATTTTATTGAACTTTCTACATGTCCTGCTGATAATTTTAGCACACTGTACAAAAATAATAAACAAATTCACAAGAACTTCATTTGAATAAATTATTTTCATCGTTTCTGAAGGTATTTCTAACTTCTGAAGTGATGAAAGTGTCGATATTATTGGTAGATTGTCACAACGTTACTGTCAAATAGTAATCATGACATGCTTAGCAAATACCAAGGGGATACCATGTTTCAAGAACGATTTTCACAAATAAGTGCTCATAAGTTCCGAAACTTGACTAGTTAGGTATGGTATGATATACATAGATAAAACGGAAAATTCCTAGCAGCTTTCGTCGAATTTTAATAATATACAGGGTAGTCAATTTGAATTAAACAAGTTACAGTCCAGCTTTTTCAAGCTAACAAAATAACTGTATATTTTGACCACCCCTGTATTGAAATAACGGAGATTAAGGCTAGAAGTGTAGGAAGCCTCCAAAGTATCAGCAAACTTAAAATCCGAAAATTCGATATTGTTGTATTTTTCTAGCTCAAAATATCAGTAGTTTTTAGAGGTCTCGATTTCCGCACGCGTAAAAAAAAATAATTTTTATTGTCGAAAACGAGTAAACAGATAGGTATAGGAAAATTACAATGATAAAGTTGTTTGAAAAATTGTTGGACGATCCTAGAAAATTCAGATATAATTATAACAGTAGTTCCATTTGAAAATATCCAAGGTTGGCTACTACCTTTTTCTCTTAATAGATAGCTGTGGAACACCGCGCATTACCGACGAAAAATATTTTAGTTGGCGGGTAGACATATGCATGTCCAACTTTGTCCTTCCACCTGAATTTTTCAGAGTGAATCCGGGTTGTAGTGGTTCACTAGAAAACGTCTAATATATAATTAGGTATATAGTATATATTATATTATTATATATATATATGATAATATATATATATATATATATTATATATATATTATATATATATATATATATATATATAGTATATATATTAATATATATATATAATATTATATATATATATTATATGTATATATATATATAATATATATATTATATATATATATATATATACTAATATATAATAATATATAAATATATATATATATAAATAATAATATATATAAATATATATATATATATATATATATATATATATATATATATATATATATATATATATATATATATATAATTCAAACTCGTATGAAGAATACACAAGAAGGATGCTCTTATCTTCAACTACACTTTTTTCTGGTGTTTCTAAATATTAAATCTTCCCACTAAATATTGTTCGATGTTAGAATTTTCAAGAATGAAAAAGTGACACTCGTCCGATCTTTGCGTTTTCTATTAACATTAAAAATTGATGTTTTAAAAGTATTTTAATACTTCTAACAAATTTTATCTAAAACCTGAATAGTTTCAAAACAATGAAACTAGTAGCTTTTACGATCTCATTTGATCTGATGGTTCCTGTTTACTCGGTATGAGATTAACATACCGAATATTTCAATTGTTAATTGATTAAATGTAGAATGAGATGAAATGAAATGTCTTTTGTTTTCGAGCTAATGTGAATGACAGGAATTCTATTATCCACTATTATGGTATTAGGAAGAGTGTAATTCTATGTGTTGTATCCCAGAAATTTAATTATCTTACAGATTTAGCGAGACCGTCTCTGTTTTAGAAAAGACTGCAAAAACAACTAATCTGTTCAATGTAGTTCCTAGAAGCTATCAATCCTTATAACTTGCACACCGTTGAATAAGTCTGGGCAAGGTCTCACCTTTCCTCGAGACAGGAGAACCCTTCAATTGGTTACGTTTTCTGTGTCGTACGATATTTTTCCTGTCCACAGTAACAAAACTCAGCAGTTACAAAAATCAACTTTTAGGGGTAATTTTCAGGAATTTTCATTTTGACAGAATATGACCAAGAGACTTGAAGCTTAACCATAGAGGTTCCACATATATTAATCTAGAATTCAATTGTGTGCTATGCCGTTGAAAATTAGTCATTTTGGTGGAATTTCTCCGACATAAATAATGTTTTTTTGGAGAGTAAGAGGGACTGTGGGTGAAATAAATAGTACGAGGAGTGAAACACTTCGTTGAGATAACGAAAGGCATGCAACTACACCAAGCAATGTGCAAATATGTAAAGGGGTGTGTAACATGAACCATACTTTATATATGAACTCGTCAATATTTGAAAGTCGAAAAGGGTGACGCATCTTTTTTTAACATTTAGAATAAGAGCACTGTGCGTTGAACAGAAAAAACCAGCTGAGAAAAGATAAGAGATTTTGACATTTGAGTCTTCCTTTAATCAAAAATTACTATATGCATCCGCGTCAGTCGTATTTGATAATTTACACTTTGGAACCGACTTTCATTGTTCAGAGTCGTTTTGAATGAACGGCTAAAGTCAACAAGTATATTGTACATAAATTCGATATGGGGGCTTTAATAGGAGAAGCACCACCACTTCTCAGGCGTATTTTCCTCGAAAATAATAGACAATTGCAGCGTATCGAAAGTTAAGAGTCAAGGGCAGGAGTAGATTTTTGTTCCGTTTTAGAGCTAAATATATATATATATATATATATATATATATATATATATATATATATATATATATATATATATATATATATATATACCTATATATTATATATATATATATATATATATATATATATATATATATATATATAATTATATATATTTATATATATATATATATATATATTATATATATATATATATATATATATATATATATATATATATAAATATTATTATATATATATATATATAAATATTTATATATTTTATATATATATTTATATATAAAATATATTATATATATATATATATATATATATATATATATATATATATATATATATATATATATATATATATATATAATATTATATATATAATAATATATATAATTATAATATATATATATATATATATATATATATATATATATATATATATATATATATATATATATATATATATATATATATATATATATATATATATATATATATATATATATATATATATATATATATGTTCAGAAAGATTTCCGCGGTCGGAAGTATTTGAAAAACTTGGTTCACGGAATGAACCGCGTGAAAGATTTGAAAAATCTCGACGTTTCGGCTCCTTTTGCGAAGCCATCTTCAGGAGAATTAGAAGGGGAATAATTCAGAATCGTGGCCTCAATCTGCCTACTCCACGATCCGAATTAGGAGGAATCGGAAACAATACGATTGCGTGGTCTCAATCTGCCTACTCCACTAACCGTACTGCTTCCTGTCAACTCTGAAGTCTCAACCTGCCTACTCTTTAGAGTCAACTAAGTTGACTTAATGGAATAAATTATTTTTATTTCTGTTTGCTATTCAAGCATGGTTTATTACGTGATGCACTTCGCAGATATATTTTTTTCATTTCGGTTTTCTATTGAAACATGATTTTCCAACCCGTAATTAATTCCGTTCAAATCGCATATCTAAGCGATGCACTTCACGTGAAAAATACGACCTTAGTGACAGATCTCTGTTGTTCACGCGTTTTTGTGAATTATACCCAAATTATTGTAATATGGTAGAATAATAATATTTTAAGCCTTTTATTCAACATGCATTTATGTATCAAAATCAATGCGATGTTCACTAGTAATTAGTATGAGTTATAGCTACCTTACCTACCGCAATATTAAACCTCCTGCAATAATTCTTAATTACCTCGCGGCGGCAAACTTTTACAATCCTAACATTAAATTCTCACCTTATTAGTTCTCTGAAATAGGGCAGAAATTTACTGGGCTACGGCACTTCATCTGTCCTTTTACTGGCCTCGCCACTCAGTTTAGTTTGTTTTCCAGATTTAGTGTTATGGAGGAGACATTTCCTAATTCCATCTAATATACGTACACGAAATATAACTGGGTCTGGCGTGACCTGCGAAATATATTCTAGGATTCTCTTGCTCAAGTTGGATCACTCTGAATTTATTGAATTCCCAGTAAATCGTTCTTTCAAAGCATAACCGGAGCTTCAGAGGTCATTTATACGAATCTACGAGAACCAGCAGTAACGCGTGAAATACAATTTAACCTTTGAACAAGAAAAGTTATTCCAGCGATAAAATTCATCACATATGTGTCCTTAATACTTAATGGTGAATAAACAAATCATGGAACATAACTGCATTTCGTGAGAAACAGAAACTTGTTTCAATTTTATTAGAACTCAATAGTGTTACTCACTCGAGGAGAGGTGACTCTTCTAATCTATTGTTGTTCATTACGGATACCTCATTTATTTGCAACAACTGCTGCTTCTACGCACGTTACCTGCTGTTCTGTACTGAATACTTTTAAACAGCCTTGAAGGAAGTGACATTTTACAAGCTGCTCCAATTCGGTTAATTATGCAGCAATGCATGTACTGAAGCGATACTGCACGGTACTTTCAATATGTAAATTACATTATTGTACTAAAACAAATTGTTGATAGAATACAATTTCTTCAATCTTCTCTCATTTTGTGAAAGTTAATGGAAAATTGCTTCTTCAAATCTTCCGGAGACTGTCCTAAATTTCTAGTTGTAATTTCTCATTTGTGATAATTATATACTTTGTTAATATTCCTGGACAATTGAATTGATTTACAACACAGAATTTCTGTGAAATAGTTTTATGAAACCCGACATTCAACGGCAGCATGTGAACAGTCGGTGTCACTTGTGCTCCCTGTCCCTGAAGTGTACGTACGGCTGTGGCAAGGGCATGATCAACGCTAGTACTAGTGACCCGTTTACGTACGCCAATGCATATTTCCCTACCCAATTCGCTACTAATGGGGTATAATATGCTCACAACATGGAAGCTGAGGTTTTACAAATCACATTGCCAGCAATCAACAATCTTAGTTAAGTCAAGGTAAGATAATTTACGGGTAAATACAAATTTACCACAGGTAAACATGGGTAAATACAAAATACATTAATTTTAAACGTCAAAAGCGGTTAAATGAAAACATTCATGAATAAGTTAATACTACGCAAAAGACATATCACATATCAAACAATAAAATTACGATATATGAAACCCAAAACAGGCACTCGCATCTACTTCGAGAGTCCTTACATGAGCAGGAAGAATTAAAAATTTCATGTCATAATATCTAGTGCTGTATCTAGGCCTGCCACGTAAGCAACCAAATTGTTGTTATTTATAGAAGGGTATCTGTGCAAATCCTTCTGCATTTAAACAGATTGGTATTTCACTTAGGCATTGAATAATGTGCATGAGACAGTCAATATTTGCAAGTCTATGAAGCACCTGCGGACAAAGGCACTGTAACCCAATTTTGACGATGCGGATACATTTTCGCCGCAGTCCAAATAATACCCTATTGATGTGACATGAATACCTCAAGATAGTGTGAGGCAACTTTCAGTGAAAGTAACCGTGATTTGCTGTTAGAATAATTTATAGTGATGAAAAATTATTAAAACTACGCAAATACATAAACCGTGAAGTATTTTTCAACACTTGATAAGTAGCTCCCATTTCAACCCAATTAAATCAACTTCCTGTACACAATTTGTTAGTGTAGGATATTCTATTACTGCATTTTGAATGGGTAAATTTGGAGTTTGTGCCTTTCAATTATTTAGACATAACTTTTTTTTAGTTAGTTGATTCACAATTGCTTCAATCTCCTCTATACCCACATTATAGCTATATAATTCGGTAGTTGGTAGCTACGTTCATAAGTGACGTCATCACCAAAGAAGCAAAACATGATATTCTGCAATTTTATCTGGTGGGAACGTACAAAGTGGTTTATCTATATTGCAAATAATATGGATATGGAGTTATTTAATTCGATGTGTATATACTGCTCACTTAATGAAAGATAAGAGCAGTTCAATGAAATAAGTTCAGCGCAATAGTAGAAATGAACAATTCTTTTATAAAAATTCAATTAAATACACAACGCCTTGGTTAATTCGAGAGGAGAAGCCTAAATGCCAAGAAAATATTCAAAGACCTCCAGGACATCACTATTAAGACGGTCAACGATCAAACTTTTTCTTTTGAATTTTAGAAAACAATATAGCTTGTAGTAAATGGACTGTATATTTTTGATAGAATCGGTAGAGCAGCAGGATATACTTCTTACTATAACAGTTTTATCATAGTGGTCTGTGAGCTGACTATGAATATGAATCCTAAAACTGATTTTATTTATCTCGTCACACTGTTATTATGGTATTTGTGATTTACAATAGAAATAATTAAATTAAAAGAGAGGTCTACGTTTTTACTAGACAATATCGACAGACATTTAGAATATAACAATCAAATCTACAAGAGGGATTTGCTGTAGAGAGTATTAGTAAGGAAAACATTAACCAGTTTCTTCACTTTGAGTGAAGAATAATGACGAGATATAACAGGATCGAAATAATTGTATGTTGTTCTGGATTCTGAGTTATTCTATGTTTCTTCAATTAACCATTATGATGTATGTAAAAACGGATGTGTCGTTGTTGGAACTCATATAGCTAGCTCACTTTGAAAATTGTTTCGAGTTTGACGAAGTTCAATAAACCAGACACTCTTCCTATTCTATGTGTTTGGTAGGAGAATATTTGTTGTTGGAACTCATATAGCTAGCTCACTTTGAATATTATTTTGAGTTTGAAGAAGTTCAATAAACCAGACACTCTTCCTATTCTATGTGTTTGATAGGAGAACATTTGTACTGAGAAACACGAAATAGAAAAACGCTACTGCTGAATTTATTTCAGGATCATATCATTTATCTGTACTAAAATATAAGGATATCAAAAAATCACAAATTGAGAATCCATTTTCTCATAATATTAACCAATTGCACTTAGAATAGAATAATAACAACATGTTTAACACAAATATACCATTAGTGGTTCATTTTCGATCAATTTAACATAAGAAACATAGAATTCAATTTCGTTCCAGTATTGCGTTATATTTGTTTTTAATTAGAATGCTATTCTACAATACGGACAAGGCAACAAGTGGAGAAACATTCGTTTAATGTCGAATAATAGAGGAAAGTGCTACATTATGATAAACATAAATACTGACAGAAAAGACGAGCATTGCCAAAAGAAAGTTATATCCTTTAATGTCGTCAGAGTTCCACTATTTCATGTCCGTTTATATCGAAAATCAATTTCAGTCACCATTATAATGAGTAAGCAAGAAGAAAATATATTCAAATATCAGACATTAGGCTGTATATAGACAATTATGTCTGATTTCATAGTCCTGCTCATTTAACTAATACAGAATTCATAGAAATGCAATATACAAGTAAGAATTGAATAATATAGAAAACAGGAAAGACTTCGTGTTTAGTATGTGTGATGGAAATGGGCTAATTGTGTTATGGAGATGAACTCCTTCAGCAAGATCAAAGGATACAATTATATGCTCAAGTGCATTAAGGATGGGTGAAACCAAATAATTCATGGAAGAGAGAAGGTGGAGTGAAGTTCAGGATAAATACTGGCCCAGAATTCCTTTGTAAGTTTACAACTAGTAATTTACCTACTCAATGAGGAAAACTCTGAAAAGAACCGTCGCTCCCAGGGTTTGAACCCAGGATCTCTCCGATGTTAGACGGAGAGCTGAGCACTCAGCTAAGAAGCTCAGTGTAACATTTATAGTTACTGACAATATTGACATTATATTCTGAAAAATTACCAAATAATAAAAAAAACGCCTTTTCCACAGCTAAAATATTGATTTTAATTTATTATCTGAATTCTAATTATTCTCACATAAGCGAACAAGTTTAATATTGAATCTATAATATGACATTTCGATATTAACTATACTATTTCTATTTGTGTTTTAAAAGTGTATAGAATGTGCCATAGTCAAATAAACTTGAAGATTTCGAGGCTACGAACAATATTGACTGCGTGATCGATACGTCTAATTCAAATTTATGTTTAGTTTTTATTGTTCCTTTTGAATAAACTTGTCCACCCACTAATATGAGACTTGCAAAAGGCATAGATAGTTTCATATATTCAAAAATTCAAGTAGGCATCCTGAATGTTTTCCTGTTCATTTTATAATCACGACCTAGCTGTAAGCAATTATTTACTTCTTCGGAAACTTCAAATTAGCCAAGCGTTATATTTCTTCGAACATAATACGTTTTTACCATTTCAATAGAATGAGTGCCTAAGCTTTTCGAATACTCATTTTTCACATAAAGTAAGCACTGATCATTTTCCTGTTGAACAGCTATAATCCTCCATGAATGGAATGTACGTCTGCACTAATATTTGAACAAGACTTGAAAAAGTTTTATTCAGTTATTTTTCAGTATGTATAGCAGACCCAACCTCCTACATGTAAAATTCATTGACGGTGATACCTCAATTCATGAGTTTATTTTTAACTTCGAAGAAATCTGTGAACTTCAAGTACCTATATATGGAAAGGCTGAGAAAAGTATTTTCACAAGTGTTCGGATTAAACAGAGGATAAGTAACTAATGATGAAATTTTTTATGTACGCGTCAACACCAAACTTCCGTCACCAAGGACGAATTCTGCAAATTGCGGTCTGAAAACTCTCGCTCGAATCCCAAAAAAAAAAAAAATAATGAGAGACTGATTTTGATTTTATTGAAAAGGGAAATTCGCGAAGTTCATCGTGTACTGAAGAACGATGCCCTAATAGCAAATCATAATATAGTTTATTTTATTCAAAATAGAAAGTATCTCGTGGTTGAGGAAAAGAGTTGAAATCCACAAAGCATAGTATTTCTACATTAACTCAATCCACGTACCAAATTTTTACAGTGGAGGAGAGCAAACTTTCAAAAATTCTGAGATATCTCTGTAAAAATGGTGGCGGTGGGATAAATTTACCAAAAATAGGATAGTTTCCGAATACAATTCCAGATACTAAATTTTAGCTCATTTGGTTTGATGAGAGCCACTAGAGAATCCGAGAAATATATATACATATATATATATATATATATATATATATATATATATATATATATATATATATATATATATATATATATATATATATATATATATATATATATATATATATATATATATATATATATATATATATATATATATATATATATATATATATATATATATATATATATATATATTCATACACACATAATCATACTCCATACAGAACTGTGGGTTTCTTTTAAGGCAATGAACAATGCAAGAATTGACTCTCCTACAGCTTCTTAAACTCATATATGAAAATGCGGCAATCACCGTTAAAATAACGGAAGCAATAGAAATAAATACAATTCAAATAAAAAGAAAATTAAGACAAAGGGACACCATCTCCTCAAAGCTGTTCACACTTGCATTGAAAGATGCTTTCAAAACTCTAGACTGGAATAAGAAATGCATCAAAATTGACGGCAAATATCCGAGCCATATACGTTTTGCGGATTATGTAGTGCTCTGTATCCAGAATATAATGACATTGCAAGAGATGTTAGAAGAACTTCACAGAGAATCCGCAAGAATAGGATTAACCATGAATTTAAATAAAACTGATAATATACAAATGCATATAGGTGACCGAATCGGCGACACATTCGAAGAATATGTATATTTGGGATATTGCATCAAATTAGGGAAAGAAAATTAAACCGCCGAATTGAGCAAACTTACTTGTTAAATTGACATGGGCAGCTACGGATAAACTGTCACACGTCTTGAGAGTTCGAACTATTTCAATTAATTTGAAAAGAAAGGTCTTCAATTCCTGTTTATTACCCATGATGACATACGGAATGGAAATCATGACAGTCAATGGTAAATCAGCTGACAAGCTTAGGACCATCCAAAGGGCCATAGAATGGATGATGTTAGGAAAAAGCCTTATTGACCATATCACAAACGAAAGTGTTCGACAAAGAACTAACGCTGAAGACGTCATGACACGCATCGACCACTTGAAATGGAGCTGGGTAGGACACATTGCCCGACAGAATGACTTAAGATGGTCAAGACACATCATTCAATAGAGATCTCGCATACATAAACGCATGAACAGACATCAAAAAAATTTCCAAAATCCTAGTTCAGTAGGTCTAACGGATAAAAAAAAGTACTCCTACACCAGACTGTTGACTTTATATACGCTGCAATAGTCTATTATTTTCCGGGATAATACGAATAAAAGTATAAGTAACAGATAACAAATTATAACATAAGTCTGAACAAAAAATTCATTTGGTAACAACTGAGAATTATGGAAATGTTTTTGTTCGTGATTCTGGGAAACCAATCTTCAAAGGAGCGGGATATTTGAACAAAATACAAATGGTACAAAGCTATTCCTCGAAAAAAACATTTATGATCGACCTGATGAATCTACATGTTTTTATTGAATCTATGAAATTTTCACCGAAAATATTTTTGAGCGTTTTCTCTGTTCGATAAGACCGCAGTTTTACAAACATAACAGTTGCATGTAGGTACATGAGAAGAAATATAGAGCACTGTGTTATCGAGATTTCAGCGGATTTTAGGATACTTAAAAAAATTTTTTCATTTGTACTGCTTTGAAATTTTAATTATATTAAAAAACAAACTAAGAACAATAATCAGTGGAAATCCATAGCAAAAATTTTTGTTATATAGAAATAAATAATATTGATAATATTAAAGTAATGCTAAATAAAAAAAACAATAGATTTATTGGATTAAATACGTATGATGCAAGTTTCGTTGAAACTTCACGTTCTTCAGGTGCTAAACGCAAACTACATATATCTCTCCGTTCCGGTCGAATACAAGAGGAAAAAACTCTTATCAAACTACTAGTCAGGTGGTTCCGTAATTTTGAAAAGATTCAGAAGGGGGTTCGTAGTATGAACAATTTGGCTATTCAATAGGTGATCTGAATGGGTTTATTTATCTGTGATAATTTTAGGAAATTAAGTTTAATTCCCTTACTTTCAGCATTTAATATTTTAAACTCAAAATTGAATGTGAGATTTTCAGGGATTAAATAGTTTGCATAATGTGAATCCGACTTTCAACAGAGATACGCTTGTGTTCTGAAATTCTGATCTGAAATCTTCTGAAAGTTCTACCATTGTAAAACTCACCATAATCACCCCAACTAATTTCATAAAGTCCTGGTTTATTGTTTTTGTGAACTTTTGATTCATTATTTTTTATATGATTTCCTTAGTTATTTCCGGTACAGTAAGCAATGTTGATGTTCTGTTTAGATGAAAGATAAGATGAAAAAACCCATAATGAGAGACAATATGATAGATAAAAAGATTTTCAAAAACGAGATTAGCCAGGTGTACCCCTTTACCAGAGAAATATCAAATATAATAGCCCCACTCACATTCAATTAAAACACTCAAATCACATTTATCTAAGCACAACATCAACATTGCTCACCGTACCGGAAATAACTTAGGAAATCATATTGACAATAATAAATCAAAACTAAAAAAAACCAATAAATTTCCAGTTTATAAAACTAATAGGCATGACGACAGTATCAAAAAATCGTGGATTTAATGGTTTTAGGTGAAAATTCATATTAAAAAAAATTTAAAACACTGCTTTAGTTTCATTCAAAAAATTCAGATTATTAAGATTTTCAATAAAATAAAACATTAAAATACTGCAATGGGCCATTTTAACTGAAACACCAATCACAGCGCATGACGTCACGCTTAGGTAGACTCCGCTATCAATACTCTCATTCACTTTGTCTTGTTCTTGTGATACTACTTATTACGCGTTTGGATTGATTTTTTACTATTCTACGTGTGGTTTATCGACTCCACTCTACTATAACAATGGAACCAAGCTTTGGTAAGGCAAATACCTCAAATTTGCCAAGGATTGATGTATTAATGTTGGGCGATTTCCTCGAGTTTAGAAACGTGAGAACTTCCTTGTAAGTAAATTTTGTATCTATCTTTACCCTAGATGCAATCAATTTAGATATAATCAAACCCGTTTTGAACTCATGCGAGTTTATTTTACTTTCATAGGTTATTTTTACAATAAACTTGTCATTGTTCATTTTTGAGGATAGCGCTCTCACAGCTTGTAAGTTACTATTTTGTTAATATCATATTAAGACCCGATAAAACGACTAAATTTCTGTAACTAATGAACACCTACTAGTACTAGTAGTATTTTTCGTCATAGTAACCACCTAAAATCTGATAAATCACCAAGTCAATGTGTATGTATTGGTTCTAATTAATTTCAATTATTTCGGGTCTTCAAGACCATCATATGGAGATGATGCAATCAGTTATGTGCAACTGAAACGGAGAAGAAAAATTTGTACAGTAAAGTGCAAGATTTGCCCAGAGCATATATATAGATAGCTTCAACCACTTATCTCTCATTCTTTCTTGTTTGGAACATATACAATTACTTTGTTGGGTGTTCTTATTGATGCGTTTTCACACTGCGGTACTGCACACCACTCATAATTTTTGGAATTCATTTTTATTACATGAATTAATTTGATGTTTTGTTTACTTTCATCGCTACGCATAGACACAATGACATGTTTACCTAAGCGTGACGTCAGACCGACGCCATGATAACTGCGAGCTGTTTTCGCGCACTATTTAAAAAATGTTAGAAAAATGGCTTTAAACTTCGTTAAACCTAAGTTTATTACCGAATTAATGGTTTTTTCGTAAATAGTAAATGTGTACCCACATTGCGGAAGAGCATTTCAAAATCTTTCGTTACGCCTATTGTGGTGATTGTGAATAGTTTCACATTAGTAGGACTTTCAGAAGCTTTCAGACCAGAATTTCAGAACACAAACGTAGCTTTGTTAAATAGCAATCGAATTCACATAATGCAAACCATTTAATCCAAGAAAATCACACATTAAATTTTGACTTTAAAATATTAAATGCTGAAAGTAAGGAAATAAAAATTAATTTTCCAGAATTGTTACAGATAAATAAATACAAATATTCGGTTCTCCTACTGAATAGCCAAATTCATCATACTACAAGCCTTCTTCTGAATTTTTTCAAAATTACTACCTGAACAGCAGTTTATAAATAGTTTTTCCTCTTTAACTATTTTGACCATTCTTCTGTGCACCTTTTCTACACAATGTGTCATTTATTTATTGCTTGTTATCCATATAACGGAGAAATATATTCAGTTTGCATTTCACATCTGAAGATTGTGTAGTTTCATCGAAATGTGCGTCATCCGTATTCAATTTAATGTGTATAATTATTTTGAATAACCATTGTTTTATCATATTTATTAATTTATATCTTCTATCGGCTCGATCGATCCAAAAAATATATAACCTTATTAGTGATATATATTTAAGTTCTTTATCGGACATTACACTCTAGACACTTGGTTGATGCTATACAAGCCTAAAACTGTGTCAGTCACGACCATCACGAAAGCATTGCTAGGCGTGCGTATCAGCTATATTCGCATGTACGGCAGAGAGACAAGCCATGTGAGTCACATAATTATAACCTATCTTATCTCTATAATTATTCTCAAACGCTATTTTAAATTTATTAAATTTATTCATGAAGAATGAAGTAAACCTGATTC
This sequence comes from Cynegetis impunctata, assembly GCA_030704885.1. Classification (NCBI taxonomy): domain Eukaryota; kingdom Metazoa; phylum Arthropoda; class Insecta; order Coleoptera; family Coccinellidae; genus Cynegetis; species Cynegetis impunctata. The sequence continues at coordinate 16,705 of JARQZK010005232.1, forward strand.
ATTTGAAATAATGATGAGGGATAATCTATATGAATATGGAGATATTTGTATAATATCAGCATATTATTATGGATTAAGTATGATTTTGATGTGAATTATAATTTTCCCCACTAACCTATAACCTTTTTGAAATAAAATGATAACCAGGATTCGGAATAAATAATCAAAGGACACAAATTTTTAATTCTGATTCATACAAACAATATTCAGCGGGGAACTTAGTTCGAACCAAGTAACCACATATCCACCTCTCTTTATTTTTATTCTATGAAGGTCTGTTTTCTGGATAAATACTCATTTATGTCTGGATAGCTAGAAAAAGTGGAAGCGTAGGTATTTCGTTAATTTTTCAAAACGTTAGGGATCAACAAATGAGTCCAAACTATTGAGGTTAGATTTATAGTCAACTGTGATGTTGACAAACCACTTAATGAGACGACTATTATGAAAACGACTTGTCATTGACGTAATGACAAGAATATCAAAGGGAATAACAGAAAAGTCATGCATGTGATACGCAGTATGGGCAGATTAGAGCAAACCGCTGTGAAATCTGGCGAAAACTGTCACATCTCCGTCTGGTGTCCTTCTCTAACGCACACACATACGTTTATTATTGCTAGCTAACGAGACGGCTGCCCTATGTTCCTGTTCATTGTTATGTTTATATCATGCATACATTACTGCTTTTACGAGCGCTACTGCGAGTTGTATTTGAACATATATCAATTCTCACTTTGTTATCTTCGTGTGAAGCGCTTTGCAGTGAAGAATTGTGCTATACATTCGGAAGTGGCGTTTCTGGACTTACTGAATTATTTGAGTAGCGTGATATACGAGATACTTTATAGTTTTCCCTGAAATGTATAATGTAGGTACACAGATACATGCACACAATACACAGACACAAACACACACACACACATATATATATATATATATATATATATATATATATATATATATATATATATATATATATATATATATATATATATATATATATATATATATATATATATATATATATGTGTGTGTGTGTGTTTGTGTCTGTGTATTGTGTGCATGTATCTGTGTACCTACATTATAATTTTCAATTGTTTGATAATTTTCAATTCATCAAAGAATTTTTTCTTGTTCACCTCATTTATTAATTACATTATCAAGTGTCGATACTGTTATATATATATATATATATATATATATATATATATATATATATATATATATATATATATTTATATATATATTTATATATATATATATACCAGTATCGACACTTGATAATGTAATTAATAAATGAGGTGAACAAGGAAAAATTCTTTGATGAATTAAAAATTATCAAACAATTTTCCCAGGGAGCTGGTTATACGTATTCCCGACGGGAGTCTCACATTCAAAGTCCAACAATGAATTATAGAAATCGTCAAAAAATCTGCATACAGCTGTTTAGATATCATCAGTGCAGATTATTCCACTCGGAGTGAATTAAAAATTTCTAATTATTCCTCAATACGAATTGTGACCGAGCTACTATCTGGATAACAACCCAGAGCACCCTCCACCAAGGATATTGGAAAGCAAAAATTCACCGCTCAGATCGAAAATGCAGAATCCCGTCGGGAGAATACATAACGTCCTGACATGAAATGTCTACTCTGCAACTGTGATGTATATGGTTGCAAAGCACGCTAATTCAGCGGTTTTAAAAACTCTGGACATACTCACGGTAGTGCGCTCCATAAATACTTGTCGCGAAATTCGCTACATTCGGAATCAATTCATGAAAAATATACAAGTTGACCAAGGTTAATTTAATATTTTAAATAAAGTGAACAAGGAACATTCTTCAATAATTAAAAAATTATCAAACACGTTATGGAACCACATAAGCTACAGTAGGAGAGTAGTAAAGTATTTTCCCGACGGGATTCTGCATTTTCGACCTAAGCGATGAACAGTTGGTTTCCAATATCCTTGGTAGAGGGCGCTCTGGGTTGTTATCCAGATAGTAGCTCGGTCACGACTTGTATTGGGGACGAATTACATATTTGTTATGATATCTCATAAAATCGAAACAGCTGTATGCAGATTTTGAGTCGGGGTGACCTGACGATTTAACTAATTCAGTGTTGGATTATAAATGTAAAAATCTCGTCGGGGAATACCAGCTCCCTTGGAAAGTTGTTTGATAATTTTAAAATTATTGAAGAATGTTTACTTGTTCACTTTATGTATTATAAATTGACCATGGTCAACTTGTATATCTTCATGATTTGGTAATGAATTTATTTTTACAACATAAAACACAATATTGAACAGTTTCATTATTAAATAGTCGATAGGAAGTTGTTTAATTCACTTAACTTAAAACTAATCAAGCCAGAAATATCAGGAAAATAGATGAAGAGGATTAGACGTTAATTAAAATTGTTTGAATACATCATACAAGCTCACTCGCTTTACTTCAGAATAAATCTTATATTCATAAAATGTGGTTGAGACCATGAAAATCCTTTATTCAGAGTCTATTATAATTTACATAATTTCCATAACCGATATTGTTTTCCATCAGTGAATTTTTTTTAATGGAATTAACTTTCCACCTTATCACTTCGAGTGTGTCATAAGTTATAATTTTTGATATGGATGAATGAATTATAAACCAACTCAATATAATATGCTTCACATCTTCTACAAAATAATCAGCGATTTTTACTCACTGAAAGATGGGAAAATCGAAAACAATTTAACTTTCCACGGAAACTAAATAATCCATCATTCCTATCACTGTTTACTATCTCCTAATGAAACATAATCAATCGGCGTAAGTACTAACGAAACGAAGTGATATAAACAATTCTCCAAATTAGAGCATGCAAATCTATTTAAAACTTAAACCCTTATTTATTGCGGTCGTTTAAGTAGAAGTATTTCTTGCTATTGCGCTATCTGAGTACTTCATTAACGTCGTCGACTTGTCTGAGTGGCGAGAATTGCTTCCCAGGTTATTCTGCGGTAAGTTATGGTAACAACGTCTATCGAAAATCTTAATGAATCTAACAAACAATAGTACAAGTCTGCGGTAGCGCTTGGGGTATATCCTAAATTGAGTAACCTGAGTTCCTAAATTGATTTTGCGGGGTAGAAACTAGTCACAAAATGAATGTTTTGCTATTTCCTAGAACCATTATCGCACTGACGTAATATGACGACTATTTTAATTCATTCGTGCCGTTATATCGTGATTAGGGGTCTTTCCAGTAAATATTCATGATTTATTTATCAGTTACGCTTGAAAGCTAATCTTGAATTGCACTCAGACTTTTTATATATTATGGACTGATTTTTTAGTGCGTTTATCACTATCTAGTTATTCATTGAAGAAGTGGTATGATGAATTCTTTACTGCAGTTTCGAGAACATGTTCATTATTATTCGCAATAAACCAGTAGTCGACATATGTTCATATATTTGGTACTAAATCTTGCTAATAAATTATTGAAAAATTTATGTTTCTTACTAAATATAAATTCAGTAGAATTTATTCAATCCTTTCGTTGCAACTGAATATTATTGATTTTATTCAATAATAGATTAATGTTTTTGCTAATTTAATTCGTGCCGTACATTGCTTCTTACCCATATGAAATGTCGTACTTTTCGTAGCTTTCTGCAGTGGTTACATCAGAAAGCAAAGAAATACATGAGGAAGCAACGGATAAGCCTATGAACCAAATAAAACGGCAACTACCTAAGTATTGTATCTCCTACTCCAATAAAAAGCTCTAAGAAAAGAGTTTAGAGGTTGCTCTACATCGTCTGTCGAAATAAAGTCTAATTCCTGAAAAGGTGTGGGAATTAAAAATTTTAATGGAAAAAAACAATTGTTTTGTTTTCTTTGTGTAGAAGATCAGAGAGAAAACTAGATTCAAGACTTGGAATTCAAATCAAACGTGCATGATCTAGGAGCTGCATTTGAAAAATAAACAAAAAAACTGGTACTCATTGAGCAGATTCATAAAGAATAGATTATAGTTTTTACTGTTGCTCAAATAGGTTTTTAGGCACGACTTCGGCATTGTAAAATATTACCAACAGTTTTGGGTTCCAGTTATAATTAATGATAAATGGAATATTATCAAAAGTTATACAAATATTCCTAAAACTGATTTTATAGAATCAATTCAATTTGCACTTGGTACAAACTATTTTCAATATCAAAATAACTTCTACTAACAAATTGATGGTGTAGCAATGGAAAGTCCTATTTCCAGTGTTATAGCTCAATTAGTTTTAGAATATTTAGAAGAAAATGTATTGAATCATTCGAATAAACGAATTATAACTTTCAAAAGGTATGTTGATGATTGCCTTATGATAACACCAGAAGATTTTATTGATGATATTCTTAAAAATTTCAACAATTTTAATAGAAAACTGCAATTTACTCTAGAAAAAGAAACAAACAATACATTAAATTTTCTTGATATTACTCTAATACACAAAAACAATGAAATTATCACAAAATGGCATAAAAAGGAAATTTTTTCACAAAGAACATTGAACTACAACAGTACACATCATTTGTCACAAAAGAAGAGTTTATTTATGGGATATATAGACAAAGTACCGACACTTACTTCACCTACACACAGACATGAAATATTACAAGATGTCCATGAATTACTCATAAAAAACGATTACCCAATAAAACTTATACAGAAAATCACTAAAAATGGAATTCATAAACCATACTACACATTAGAAACGTCAGACAAAGAAAATGTTAACAAAAAATATATTCCTCTACCATATATTCCTCACTTAAGTAATGAAATATTACATATTTTAAATCCACACGATATTAAAGTAACCCATACTGCACAAAATCAAATAAAACAAATTTATGCTAAATTGAAAACTAAAACACCTCTTCTGCAAAAATCTCATGTTGTTTATAGTATTACGCTGTAATAATTGTAATGAATCATATATTGTACAAACTTTTCAAAATTTAGAAGAAAAATTGGAAGCACACAAATATACCAAAACACAAACCACAGCACTAATCAAACATAAAAATAATGAGAATCATAGTTTCAACTTTAATAGCACAAAAATTTTATAGATAGAGAAAGATCAAAAACGCAGAAAAATTTTAGATATGTTACATATTCAAAAACATTTAAATAAAGTCATAAATGATAGAACCGATACTATAACTATAACAACTCATCTTCTTCTACAAAATCTAGACATCTAAAATTTTCAATTTTTCTAAAAAACGGTATAATTTAGAACATGTGATCTCCAAAATTACAAGTAATGTTTTTTGAAAGACAAATCCAACAATCTAATATTTTAAACCTATTTTATACATTGCGTGGGTGAAGGTTTCTGTGGTTCCCTTTCCATCTTATATCAACAGACCTGACTGTTGATATTGGACTAAATAGCACGTAATTAGTAACGGAGGACGGCCACAACAGTAAAAATTTTTTTTAAAAAAAGATAAATACTACCCTATTCTTTGACTTTTCAGAATCAAAATAATTTGAACCTATTTCGAACATTACGTGGGTAAAGGTTTCTCTAGTTTTCCTTGCCATCTAATAAAAACAGATTTGAATGTTAATATTGGACTGAATAGCACGTAATAAATGACAGAGAACGGCCACAGCCGAAAAACTTGTGATGAAACATAGTAGTCTTTTTTGACTATTCAAAATTTTTTCAAATCAATAAATGTCAAAGAAATTTCAATATTTCAAATGTTTTGACAAAGCCACGAATGTCGTGGCGAAACGTAAACTTGTTGATAAAATCGAGTTTTTTGAGATTCCCCAAGCCTGATACTGCTCATAATTATCAAAAAGTCAAATATAGTACACAGGCAACAACATTTCAAATAAATGTATGTCTATTTTATCTATATACATATATATATCTATATATATATATATATATATATATATATATATATATATATATATATATATATATATATATATATATAACTTCAACGATTAAAAGTTGCGTGTAACGCAGTAGGCTTTCCTTTTAGTCTTCGAGTTCAACTTCACGGCACGTTCTTGAACTTTCGGTTTAACTGGCCTTTCCGCTTAACCTTCTGTAAACACCTACACGGCTCATTGCGAGAGAAACTTCCAACACGATTCCTAACAATACGTGAAATTCTGACCTGAAGATTTATCAGTAAGTATGTTTGAAGTTGTCAAATTTAAATTGAATTACTCTGAAATGCAAATAGAGGAACTGAATACAGTTCACAAAAAGAATCGAAACTTCATAAGATATTTCAGGAAATATTTCAGAGGTTTCGGCAGTTCATTGAAGATGCAAAATAATGAAAGCCCTAGTTGTTACCAGTGACAGAGAAGAACCAGATTTTTCTCTAGTCAAAAAGTATTTGAAACATTCATGTTGTTAAATACATAGATGATACAAGTATTACTTATTGGAAACAAAAGAGCTATGAGATAAAGGGAAATCATCAAATAACCATTCCAATAAGCTAGCTATATGTGTCCTGTACTTAGTAACTTGATTTTAAATGAAAAATAACTGAACTGAAACTAAAAGAGAAGCTATTTCAAGCTTATCATAATCGTATAAAATCAGTAAAAAAACAGATGTATCTTCGTAATCTGAAGAACTTACGTCCTCCACACAAATTAATCCTATGAGTTAAAAACTTCATAACAGCTGTGGTTTGATTCAGATGTTGGTTTTGGAGAACTAAATTACAAGGAAGCAGAACTGTGGCTGATTAAAAATAAACTGTATTTTCGAGTTATTACATGTTCAAACATCAGTTCTAACTAAATTTCCAGTGACGGTTGAGAACTCGAAATATTTCGAAAACGCTTAGAATGTCAACATAAATCGATTTGATTGAGTGCTACAGTGTTCACTTTTCTAACATTGATAACATCTACGTACTAAATTGCATTCACCACCTCACTGAGCAGAAGCTATGAATGCTTGAAAAAATTTCCGAAACCACGATTAAACTTGAACTATTTATATTAAAATGACAGCTGTGGCGGAGCCACTACGATGAACTTTCCTAAGATCAGTTAAATCCACCTAAGACATTTCAACCATCGAACTCAATCTAGATGACCTGTTGGTGTGCGCAAATCGTCGAATATCATGAAGATATTTTTACATAAATATGGCGGCGAATAGAGAAAAAAGTTTGTAGGGTAAGAAGCTCCTTCGTATTATCAACTGTATCGTAAAAATCTTCAGTTCCCTAGTTCATTGTGGAGAGGGTTTCCGATGCAAATATCCTCCGGTTTTGTTAGCGCTATTCACCCCCCATAAAAGCTGATTTTAGGGTTTGAGTGGTATAGATAAATAATTTTCAAACGTTTTGATCTTTTGAAGAAACATCCACTTAGGCAATTGCCCATTACTCCGTTGTAATGTTTAAAGTTTAAGGATGCCAATATTTTGACAGATTTGACACCCCTGATGCAACATTATTCGGTCTGATGGTTTAGCTGGTTTAACTGGAAATGTCAAAACGTTTCGGAAAAAAATATATATATATATATATAGAAATATATATATATATATATATATATATATATATATATATATATATATATATATATATATATATATATATATATATATATATATATATATATATATATACAGTGCTTTCATGATGAAAGGAACAAATTCATTAAAAAATTAGGTTTCTATTTCATGTTAAAATCCTCGGACAGGTCGATTAGTATTTTTTATTTGGGCATTTTTCGCAATAAAAATTTTGTATACAGGGTGTCTCATTCAAGAGCTATGGCTTTGTCATTAGTTTTTTTAAAGGTAATACCCTGTATATTATTTCACTTTACAATTCTACGATAAATTCTTATCACTTTTTGTGAACATACCATATGCCTCAACTCGATGGATTGCCAGAAACGGAGATAGTGGGTAATGAGAGGTACGATATGAAAACACACAAATGTAATTACTAATTTAATTTTTACATATGTTCAATCTGTTGTCCGTTTACTTCGAGACATTTTTGAAGTCGATTCAATGTTTCCCGTTGCACATTTTCAATTACTTCTGGACTGATAAGTCTTATTTCCTGCCTGATTCTCTCTTTTAGATCATCAATATTATTTGGTCTATTCAAATAAACTTTAGACTTCAAATAACCCCATAAGAAAAAATCCAATGGGGTTATGTCCGGTGATCTTGGCGGCCACTCAATCGGACCTCTCCGTCCTATCCATCTGTTGGGAAAAGTTGCATCAAGAAATTGTCGAACAGCGATTGAATAGTGAGGAGGTGCCCCATCTTGTTGAAACCATATCTCGTTATTAGGTATGTCAGGATCTTGTGGGTTAGGAAACAAAACAGCTAAAGCCGGAATGAGTTCGAACTGGAGAAAGTTCAAGTAGTCCTCTCCGTTTAGTGTTTCTTTAAAAAAAATAGGGACCAACTATACGATTTCGAACAATCGCTGCCCATGTATTAATTTTTTGAGGCCGCTGTGTGTGGCATTCTTGCATCCAATGAGGATTCTCGGTCGCCCAATACCTACAGTTTTGTCTGTTGACGTGGCCATTTGAAGTAAAGGTGGCTTCATCAGAAAAAATTATGTTTGTAATGAAATTTAGATGTTGATTATGAATTTCAAGAATCTGCTCACAAAACTGTACTCTGCGGTCAAAATCGTCTTCTAATAATTCATGTACCAGCTTAATTTTATAGGGATGATACTTATTTACCTTAAGTATTTTATGCACGGACCCTACTGATAAATTGAAATTATTGGAAATTGTAGTAATGGATGTATGAGGGTTATCTTGGGTTTCTAGTAGAACGTTCAGCACTGTTTCTTCAGATACTCTCGGTGGTCTTCCTTTAGGTAAATCTCTAACGTGGCCGTATCTCCTGAATTTTGATTCAATTTTGCTGACTGTCGATCTAGTAATTGGCGGACGATCAGGATGATTTTCATTGAATAGATTGCAGACTTCTTCTTGTGAACGCACCCTATCTCCAAAACCAATCATCATAAGTACTTCAATACGTTCTCTCTCAAGTAATTGCATTTTCTTAAACAATGAAGTAGTGTAGTGCCTGGAGCGTTAAAAACGTGAAAACTGCGGACTATACAGCACCAGTGAATGAATTCAGATGGTATATGTGAAATTTCATTCTTCAGATTTAATGACAATGTTTACCTAAATTTTTTTTTGTACTTTTCATCCACATTTTAAATCTCCAGGTGCTCCACTATCTCCGTTATAATCTGGGAATCCATCAAGTTGAGGCATATGGTATGTTCACAAAAAGTGATAAGAATTTATCGTAGAATTGTAAAGTGAAATAATATACAGGGTATTACCTTTAAAAAAACTAATGACAAAGCCATAGCTCTTGAATGAGACACCCTGTATACAAAATTTTTATTGCGAAAATTGCCCAAATAAAAATACTAATCGACCTGTCCGAGGATTTCAACATGAAATAGAAACCTAATTTTTTAATGAATTTGTTCCTTTCATCATGAAAGCACTGTATATATATATATATATATATATATATATATATATATATATATATATATATATATATATATATATATATATATATATATATATATATATATATATATAGGGTCCGCCAAAATGTTAGAAATATATGGAAAACATTTCAAGTAAGGTTTCTCAAAAATTTTCATTCTACATACAAGTTGATGTATTCAATTTGGCTACATACGCGCATATCCGTATTTATCATTGGCGGTTAAGCGGGAATCGGCCGATATTCTATTTTTACTATGGAGTGAAGTGGCATTACTATACAAAATATCGAAAAATATTGTTTGCAACTGAAAGATCCTGTCTTTATTTCATTATATTTCCATTACTGTTTTCTTGGACTTATCTTCAAGAATTTTTGAAATTACTACTGAAAATATATATTTAAATTTAGTTCCTGATAACTATTCACATTTTCAGGGAAACATTTCTAATCGATGGAAAATCAATAAAATATTTACAACTAATAATTCAAATATCGTTTTAGCATACCTTCTCTTCCATTTCGAAAAGATATTGGTTCTCCCCCTTCTCTTCGCCATACAATGGTCGGTTCTGGAGATCCTGCTGCTGCGCATCTCATACTGACATTTGAACCTTCTCGTACAATCATGTCTGTGCTAGTAGGATAGTCTAAAATATCAGGCGGTACTGAAATAAAAATATTTTCTCAAATAATGTAAAGACTCAAAATGGCAAAACTGGTATCTTCGTTACAAAATTGAATACCCCTTATTAGTCTGAATACCGTAATACGAGTATTGGAATTTAATTTAAATTTCATGCCGTAGATACATTTAATCTTTTTTAGATTCATTCTGCAATTTATAATATAATTGCATAAAAGTTTAATATATAAAATATATAATATTCATTGACGTTAGAAAGGAATAATAACTACCCCTCTTAATTCCGCTCACGCTCTTCTGTTTTACATATTTGATCCTCCATCAGAAGATTCACATAAATGGACATGCTGAACCTTCATGTAACATATAATAAGAGGCAATAGAACCGTAGGAGGCCTTTTGCTCCTTTGGGTGCAACAGGAACTAACTAATTAACTACTAAAAGCTTGAAATTAGAGTGGACCTTAAACTAACCTTAGTTTCATTATAGTGAGAGATTCTTTTGTATCTTTGTTATTGAAAACAGTATTGAATGAAAATTTCTCAGAATTTTTGTGTTATTTCAGAATCATGAAATCTCTTAATATAGTTTTAATTATCGAAAATTTCTTCGACGTTGTAAGCATCATTAATTATTATGCACACTTACTTGAATCATCTGCTATTGATAAGAAATGAAAGATATCTCTTTGCATTCATTACCGTTTCTATGCACCTGCACTTAAGTATCTATTTCTCAGCTGAAATTTATTTTTAGAAAAAAAAAAACAGGCAGTCACTACTTAGGTATTCCGATCGACCGATTTTCCTGTCGCCTCGTCAGGTTATATTGAAATTCAAAAGAAGACTCTACTTTTATATATATATATATATACTATATATATATATATATATATATATATATATATATATATATATATATATATATATAGATATATATATATATATATATATATATATATATATATATATATATATATATATATATATATATATATATATATATATATATATATATATACTATATATATAGCTTAATTAGCCGTTCAATCAATATTTGAACATCATTAACCAGATTGATAGCAATAATGCATATAATCGAAAATTAACTGACAATATTATAAATAAAAAGAATTTCATTTTAGCAATCAAGACAGTTTTTTCGCTATCCAATGGTGTTGAAAATAAATTCAGTATTTTAACTTATATAGGCATCCCTAGTGAAAAACTAACATCAATTCTTTCACATTATAATTTCAATATCGCTTGCCGTGCGAACAATTCTTTAGGCCAATTTATAATAAACAATAAATCAGAAGCTGTCTATAAATTATCATGTGGTGTACACATATATTTAGAACGAAATTTGGGAAAAATAATTAAACATGAGCGATGCTTCGTAAACAACAAAAGAGATTCTAATTATTCCAATTATTTTCTAGATGATAATCATTCATTTAATGGAGATTTCCATAATTTACATGAAGATAATATTGAGGATTGAAATTAAACTTTTGGAAAGCCCTAGAAATTAACAGGTATAAGAATTCTGATCTGTTTCTGAATGAACTAATAAATTGAAGTAAATCATTATCCACTCCTAAATATGTTTAATACCGGATGTGGTTTGAACAAGTTTTCTGGAAGGATTACCTACCCTCCACCCTAATTTAATTTCTTGTTGTAATCGTTTTTCGCTAGGGATTGAAAATTTTATGTCAAACTAAGAAACCAAGGATTCAGTATTCATTCTATCCGAAGAAACCACCTTGTGGTGAAACGCCGCTTCATAGAGTCAAATATAGTAACCGTTAAAATCAAACATGTGTTTTTCTAATAATATATATATATATATATATATATATATATATATATAAATATATATATATATATATATATATATATATATATATATATATATATATATATATATATATATATATATATATATATATATATATATATATATATATATATATATATATATAATATATATATATATAAATATATTATATATATATATATATATATATATATGTATATATATATATATATATATATATATATATATATATATATATATATATATATATATATATATATATATATATTGTGTGATGAATATTAGATTGGAGACAATATTTGACTGATGAAATGTCGACTATTCATTGCTCTTATTCGTAATATGTGCTAGATATCAGATCATATTCTGAAACATAAAATTACCTAAATATACATTTCTGCTTATTAGTTAAAAGCACCTCAGAAATTGCTTCAAATATACAACTTAGGAAAATATCGACGTATGCTTCAAGACCTAGTCATAATTGAATTATTAATATGTTGAATAAAAATTTCAGAAAATGAACTATCCAAAATTTGTAAGTCTTGCCTGCTGCCTACCCAATAATCAACATTTCACATCTGTGTCGATAGTTTTATTTCGTCAGGAGTAAATAAATTAATAACCCTCAGTAGGTAATTCTCCATGTTTTCCAAAACTATTGAATTCTTTCTAATCGAATATTTTGCTCTTGCTTCATTCAAACTTTCAAATGGGAATCGTGTTAGGTAAATTGAAACGGGGAGGCATGGCCAGACCTATACGTTTCATTTCCTTTCTCATTTTATGTCTCTAATATCACGTTAACGTTTATTTGAGTTGTTGGCCTCGTCAATTAATAATATCAAATTATGTCAAAATGGAGTAGAACTGACAACTGAACGAATCGTGTAAAAATAAATTAGCAAAAACGGACAGTTCCACTGAAACGAAGAGTGAAGTGAGAACTGAACTAATCATGTACAAGGTCCTTAACAGCTTTCAAGAATATCGTAATGCATTCAGAGCATAACACTTCCTCAGAGAAAAAGTTGTATTGCTTGTTTATGGTTAAGGCCGGCCACACACTATCAGGTACACATGACAGGTATGCCTGAACAGTTACGCCTGTCAGGTGTACCCGATAGTGTGTTGCAGAAATAACTAACTTCTCGGGCGAACTGATGGCGACCTGACATATTCTGATCATTTCTGCCTGACAGGTGAGTAGACTTGATGTGTGTGTGGCGGTTTCATCATAGTATCTGAACAGTTCTCAGTTTTCAACAATCTTTTGTTGTGGACAGTTCAAATTTTCAGATTTAATTTTTTTAATCCTGATTTATTTTACTGTTGTGTTCCTTTTATTCTTTTTGGCTGAATAAAACAATCAGGTTAAGTACTCTGAAAAATGTCGCAAGGAGATAATTAAGTTCTCGGTGATTTCATCAAAATTTATGAGGGTTATCCTTGCTTATGGAAAGAAAAAGATGATGACTATCGCAATAGAGACTAGAGAGATGCTGCATACAGGAAATTAGTGGATAACTTGAAAGAAATAGATTCTAATACAAACGAGACTTTATTTAAAGAAAATCAACAGTTTGCGATACAAAATTCGAAGAAGTAGAAGAAAATGACTCCTCAATGAAATTACAAAAATAAGGAAATGAAGAGCAGATCATCTCCTGGTAAATCCATGGTGAACTGGCAAACTTGACAGGTATACATGAAGAGTGTGTGTGTTCCGCAGGTATCAGGTACACCTGACAGGCGTAACTATTTAGGCGTACCTGTCAGGTGTACCTGATAGCGAATAGCCGGCCTAAGAAGAATGAAGCCGTACAAACAAAGATACCTTCAGTAATACAGGTAGTATTTTTTAAATATATTCCTTCATTAAGATGGTTTTGACGTGATTACAATGTAGGACTGATTCAACGGAATTAATTTCAACATGTTATCATAATAATTTTTTACTTCGGTTGTCTCATGAACCATTAGTAAGGACTGAGATACCTATAATTCTATGACACCGATCAGTTGAATTTAATTTTCTTTGGAATTAAAAGCATTTTGATAAACAAAAACACCACTCGTCGGTTAGTGAGCAGCAAACGAGAGTATAGAGGTTCAATGAGAAAGTGCTTATTTTCGAAACAAAAAACAAATATATATATATATATATATATATATATATATATATATATATATATATATATATATATATATATATATATATATATAATACATAGTCTTAATGCATATGAGGAGTTCCTTGTTACTTCCTTGTTTTTTCAGAAATACCCCCCCCCATAAAACACAGTGACATTTGGAGCAAAGCAGAAAATAAAATGACTTTTGTTTTGGATTGGATGCTGCCAAAAGAGCAGTCAATTATAAAAGTGTCGCCTCGAGGAAGCGTTTTATTATTTCAGCTTATGGATGTCGATTAGAGAGGCATTGAGTCCTGTGATAAGATAACGTAGGTATTCATATTTTGAGAACAATTTCAGTATTCTAAAACTTTGCAAGAATTAATTGCTCTTCAATTTCAAATGGTATTTAGAACTGTACCTTTTGACGAGTACTATAATTGTGATATAATCTCTTAATTTGTGGTGAAGAATATTTCACTTCCTGATTTCTGTTTGATTCCTTTGCAAATTCAAATACACTACATTTTCAATAATTCTTCTTTATATGAATGTGAATGGTAGTACCTGCACGCGAACAGTTATAAAAGCTTGAAATTTACAAATTATAATGACTTATCAATATTCACCTTTCATAAATGTTTTTCTTAACTTAGATTCCGTAGATAAAACTAATAACACAAGCGAATATCTGAGAGAACCTCCGACCTTCTACAATTATACTTACCAACTACGTCCAAGTAGCCTACTTGGCTTTTCATAGGATCTGTGTTTATTTGACACATATACCAACCCCTGTCTGATTCTCGAACATCTTTTATATGTAAATACCACAGCTTATGTTCAGCATGCGTCACTGCTATTCTATGATTTTTCGTGATTACATGACTATGTATTGTGAGTATAGTTTGGGTGTCGACTCGTAGCCAAGCAACCTGAAATTAAAAGTCATAATCTCTCATTTAATTTACATAATCAAGCTCATTTCATTTACATACATTTATGACTTCCATAGAACAGTTGTGACACTATAATACGTTTTCGAAAACAAAATTATTTTGATAGTCAAAATAACGAAATTCTTTTTTGAATTGTTTTGGAAAAGTCATAATCATGTGTTGAAATGACATTTCAAGCGTTTCGACATTTACTTCAAATGTCTATTATTGCCGAAGCAATATGCCGAATAGCCTAAAAATTCATTAAATATATATATATATATATATATATATATATATATATATATATATATATATATATATATCTCTATCTATATATATATATATATATATATATATATATATATATATATATATATATATATAATTATATATATATATATATATTATATATATAATATATATATATATATATATAAATATATATAAATATATATATATATAATTATATATATCTATAAATATATATATATATATATATATATATATATATTGCTATGTTATACAGAGTACTTCACAAGATATGGACACGTTTATATGAAAATCGTACGTAAATCAACGCTCTGTAGCTGATTGTGCGTTGAAGAAAAAAATTTCATTTTGCCTAACAAAGTTTCGTAATATGATGCAATATTTCCATATTATATTAAATTTCAATTATTTTTCATTTTGTATACAGGAAGGACGGAAACTCGAAACTTTAATTTTCTCTCTTATTTCAAATGGAACACCCTGTATTTTATAGCTTAAATAGAATCTTCTATTATGTAACTTCAATTTTTGTCAAGCATTCTCTATACCAAAAGTTATTAAAAACAGAGTTATTTTGTAATATTTATAGTGAACCATAATTATTAACCTCATATGTGAAAGCAATAAACGTGAATGTAACAAAAAATCCTAAATAATATTAAATTTTAATGAACAATTAATTCTTAACAAAACAAGTCACCAAAAGTATAATTCTAACCGTAATATTGAACTAAATGTTAAAAGTGTTCACCGTTAACATCAATGCAATGCTGGAAACCATTACATTTTCTCAGTTAGCGATGACATTGATGTTAACGATGAACACTTTTAACATTTAGTTTAATATTACGGTTAGAATTATACTTTTGGTGACTTGTTTTGTTAAGAATGAATTGTTTATTAAAATTTATTATTATTTAGGATTTTTTGTTACATTCAACGTTCATTGCGTTCACATATTATGAGGTTAGTAATTATGGTTCACCATAAATATTACAAAATAACTCTGTTTTTATTAACTGTGGGTATAGGGAATGCTTGACAAGAATTAAAGTTACATAATAGAAGATTCTATTTAAGCTATAAAATACGGGGTGTTCCATTTGAAATAAGAGAGAAAATGAAAGGTTCGTGTTTCCGTCCTTCCTGTATACAAAATGAAAAATAATTGAAATTTAATATAATACGAAGATATTGCATCATATTACGAAACTTTGTTAGGCAAAATAAAATTTTTTTCTTCAACGCACAATAAGCTACAGAGCGTTGATTTACCTACGATTTTTATATAAACGTGTCCATATCTTTTGAAGTACTCTGTACAACATAGCAAAACCTTATATAAAAAGCTTCAATAAAATGTGAGTAATCCGAATTCAGTATAATATACAGGGGTTCTCATTTAAAAAAACCATATGTTTAGTTTGAAACGGAGTTATGCAACACTCTGTATAGTTCAAGATAATTTTAAAATATGGACCTTGAAGACTATCTACTATTTTTGTTGATAACATTTTTTGATATCTCTTAAAATAACCCATATACCGAAGTTTTTCGTAAGATTGGTACACCCTGTATATATATATATATATATATATATATATATATATATATATATATATATTTAAATTATAATATTCTCTATTGGTAGTTGAAGCAAAACTGTTCAGTTGTACTCTCTTTAATTTGGTCAAGCTTTCGTGATTATCATTTTCTCTTCATCAGGTGAACTACAATTGATTAAAATACATATTGCAAATGATGAATAATCCAACTTTAACGTTTTTTTTCAAAGCTAAATATTGGCCCTAAATAATTCACGTAGTTTCAATTAAGTTTGTATATACTTCATTCATTCAACGAGAATATTTCTTGCTGTTCGCAAAATCTGGTATAATGGTTTCTTATCAAATCATGAATACGATTCACCGTCAAGGAATCTAGAGATTCAGGAAAGAAAGTCATTTCTTAGGTAGTAACTGGAGAGAAAACTTCGCTAATATAGATTTATTTCGATCGTTCTTGCCGGATTATAGTGAGTTTTCTTAGTAGATTTCGCCATAATTGTGTAAATTTTGAGTTTGACGAAAAATTAGTTGAATACTAAAATTAGGGTGAAATCACCGCTGGTTAGCTCCCGGCCGACCAGCTCCAAGCGTCACTTTTCCACCACGGTCATATTCATGAAGCTGGCCCTTTTGGGTTATTTATTCGAACGGAAAATTATGCATGAAAATTATTTTTTTTCTCTCTATGTAAACATCTGATTTCGGTTCTTGGCTGGGCATTATTTAAGCCAAAAAAATCATGAAAATTCATTCGACCGCTACGAAATATGTATAACCATAGCGGTGGAACCAACGTTCATAATTTTTTATTTGGCTCAGTGAATGGGCGGCCAAGAACAAGAATTAGATATCATAGAGAATAGAAAGTACTTTCCACAGAAAACTTTCTGTTCGGATATGTGAATTCAGAAGGGCCACCTCCATGAAACAAAATATGAATAATCATAGCGGTCGAACCAATATTTATAATTTTTTCTGGCTTAAATAATGCCGGGCCAAGAACCAAAATTGAATGTTTACATAGAGAATAGAAAGTACTTTACATACAAAATTTTCTGTTCGGATATGTGAACGAATATTTATAATTTTGTTTTGGATTAGTGAATGCCCGGCCAGGAACCAAAATTGGTTGTTTACATAGGGAAAAAAAAGTATTTTTCAAACCAAATTTTCTGTTCGGATATGTGAATTCAAAAGGGGCCAGCTCCATGAATCGGAATATGAATAATCGTAGCGGTCGAACCAATATTTGAATTTTTTTTTGTACTCAGTCAAGAACGAAAATCAGATGTTTAGGTACATAGAGAAAAGAAAGTACTTTTCAATCAAAATTTTCCGTTGGGATATGTGAATTTAAACGGGCCATCTCCATCAAACGAAAATTGAATAATCATAGCGGTCGAACCAATATTAATAATTTTTTTGGCTTAAATAACACCCGGCTAAGAACCTCAATCAGATGTTAACATAGAGAAAAGAAAGTTTTTTTCATTTATACTTTTCTTTTCGGATCTGTGAATACAAAAGGCTCAGCTATATGAATCGAAATATAAATAATCATAGCGGTCGAACCAATTCTATAATTTTTTTTGGCTTGCGAATGCCCGGCGAAGTACAAAAATTAGATGTTTGCCTAGAGAAAAGAAAGTACTTTCTATACAAAATTTTCTGTTCGGATATGTGAATTCAAAAAGGCCAGCTCCATGAAACGAAATATGAATAATAATAGCGGTCGAAGGAATATTTATAATTTTTTTTGGCTCAAATAATGCCTGACGAAAAACCAAAATTATATGCATGGAAAGTACTTTCTATTCTCTATGTAAACATTTAATTTTGGTTCATGGCCGGGCATTATTTAAGCCAGAAAAAATTATAAATATTGGTTCGAACTCTATGATTACTTCTATTTCGATTCATGGAGCTGACCCTTTTGAATTCACATATCCGAACAAAAGAGTTTATATAAAAAGAACCTTCTTTTCTCTATGTTAACATCTAATTTGGTTCTTGACCGGGCATTATTTGAGCCAAAAAAAATTATAAATATTTATTCGACCGCTATGACTATTCATATTTCTATTCACGGAGCCCTTTTGAATTCATATATCCGAACAAAAAATTTTTTATGGAAAGCACTTTCTTTTCTCTATGTAAGCATTTAATTTTGATTCATGGCCGGGAATTATTTAAGCCAAAAAAAATTATAAATATTGGGTCGATCGCTATGATTGTTCATAATGCGTTTCATGGAGCTGGCCCTTTTGAAAACACATATCCGAACGGAAAAGTTTAATTGAAAAGTACTTTCTTTTCTCGATGTAAGCAACTCATTTTCATTCTTGGAAGCAAATTCACTAAGCTAAAAAAATTATAAATATTGGTTCGACAGCTATGATTATTCAAATTTCGTTTCATGGCCCTTCAGAATTCACATATCCGAACGAAAAATTTTTTATGTAAAGTACTTTCTATTCTCTATGTGAACATCTTATTTTGGATCTTGGCCGGGCATTATTTAAGCCAAACAAAATTATAAATATTGGTTCGATCGCTATTATTATTCATTTTTCGTTTCATGGATCTGGCCCTTTTGAATTTCCATATCCGAACAGAAAATTGTGTATGGAAATAACTTTCTTTTCTCTAGGCAAATTTCTAATTTTCGTTCTTGGCCAAAAAAAAATTATAAATATTGGTTCCACCGCCATGATTATTCATATTTCGATTCATTAAACTCACCCTTCAGAATTCACATATCCTAACAGAAAAAATTATATGAAAAGAACTTTCTTGTCTCTATGTTAACATCTAATTTTGTTTCTTAGCCGGGCATTATTTGAGGCAAGAAAAATTATAAATATGGGTTTAACCGCTTAAATTTTGATTTAAGTACTTTCTATTCTGTATGTAAACATCTGATTTTCGTTCTTGGCCGCCCATTGACTGAGCCCAAAAAAATATTTGAATATTGGTTCAACCGCTATGATTATTCATATTTCGTTTTATGGAGCTGGCCCTTTTGAGTTAACATATTATCTGAGCAGAAAATTTTGTATGTAAAGTACTTTCTATTCTCTATGTAAACATTCATCTTTGGTTCTTGGCCGGGCATTATTTAATCCAAAAAAACTTATAAATATTGGTTCGACCGCTATGATTATTCATATTTAGTTTCATGGAGCTGGTCCTTTAGAATATCCGAACGGAAATTTTTGGTTGAAAAGTACATTCTTTTCTCTATGTAAACATCCAATTTTTGTTCTATTCACTGAGCCAGAATAAAATTATAAATATTGGTTCCACCGCTGTGATTATTCATATTTCGTAGCGGTCGAACGAATTTTCATAATTGTTTTTGGCTTAAATTATGCCCAGCCAAGAAACAAAATTTACCGTTCGGATATCTGAATTCAATAGGGCCAGCTCCATGAAACGAAATATGAATAATCTTAGCGGTCGAAGAGATATTCATTATTTTTTTGTCGTTTTGAGTATAATCGGCCACAGAAACAACTTAGCTTATTACTCAGAAGAAAAAAGTTACAATCTAGGCAAAATTCATTGTTCAATTATAATCTCCTTAATCATGCGAACGAACCAATATTTATAATTTTTTTTTGGGTTCAGTGAATGGGCTGCCAAACACGAGATTTAGATGTTTACATAGAGAAAAGAAAGTACTTTAAATGCATAATTTTCCGTTCCAATAAGAAACCCAAAAGGGCTGGCTCCATGAATATGACCGTGGTGGAAAAGTGACGTTTGGAGCTGGCCGGCCGAGAGCTAACATCACCTCGGTCTGGTTGCGGGATATATTTCCTCTGCCTTGAGATTCATCTTCAAAGCCTCCCAACAACTGAGGTATTTTTCAAATTTGACTCTCTGCCTGGAAGTACCCGGATTGGATTGAACACTTGTTTCTGATTGATTCTGCTGTTATTTCCTGCTCTCACAACCAAATTGCTGATAGTTACATTTGATGGTCACATTGGACGTTGAAGAGAGAAACTGTTTTAGGACACTGGATTAGTACATATTCAAATCACTCTTTAAAGCCTAGATTTTCTATTTCAAAATAAGTAAATTTATTCGTGAGTTTTATTGCGTTTACTTTGTCATTCTTTACCATTCACTAACCTTTCATTATTAATAGAAAAACACTGCCTATACTCATTCACAAGTAATTGTGAAATTTCATGTGAATGAATGCATGCATTCATAAGTACTTTTGTGAATGGGATAAATATATTTTCGTATATTATATATAAATATTTTATGTTGTTTAAAAGTATATTTTATTTTAACAGTATAATTTGCGTTTTCGTGAATCTTTTTTTCAGAACATTTATTTGATAGTTCTGGCCTATTATTGAGGGGGTTTGGAATTATAAACTATCTGGCGCGCTGATAATATTTGTACTATATTTTGAAGAATGAGCACCCCTCCCCTTAATCTTATTTATGTTAACCATTCATTGAAGAATTGTCAGATAATTCATTTAATTTGTCAGTTTAGATGAAGAGTAGATTTTTGATATACCTAGTGTTATTCTTTTCGTATATATGAACGCAGAAATGATTTGAGCAATTATTGAGTACGCCCTTATGTTGGGCAATAGCACAATTAATTTAGGTAATTTAGGGTCAATTCTATAAGAACTGGTTGAAAATTAAGGGCACGTTAAAAAATGTGTTTTTAACGTTCCGTTAATTGAATATAACCCAATTCCAATTCTATAACGTCAATATTTAAAGGATCCTTTAAAATCATTCATTTTAACGGTGGTGTTAAATGTGGTTGAATAAAGCAGTGTTGACAGATCGCACTTGATTCATTTGAACTATTTAACTCGAAAAGTAGATCAATGATCCCCATTTCTAACCTCTTATAAAGTGACAAAGCAACAGAATTTATAGTTATGTATCTTATTTGAAAAATTTTACCAATTGTGATTTTTATTTAAAGGAATTTCTTGTTACTTGTTTTAAACCTAGTTGCAACTAATAATTGTGATTTTTATTTTTTTATACGTTTTTCAAAATAAGTTTAAGGGCATAGCAAGTTTTGTGGCAAGTAATTGTGTTTTTGTTTAATAACTATACCGAGGTTACCTTTTTCTTTTATTTATAATTTTCAGTTTTCAATGATTAGTTACCATGAATATTATAACAATGTCAATGACAAGAACTGCCAGAATGAACAAAAAACAAAAACAGCTATTAATATCATACTTAGAAGTTAATAAAGAAATGCTGAAATTCAAACATTCAATTTCAGAGCTACCTACTATTAAAAAGAAATGGGAAGAACTGGCATTGATGTTAAATAATGAGCCAGGAGCAAACAAAACTGTTAAGCAGTGGAAGGAGGCAAGTCCTTGCAGTCTGAAAAAATAACTAGAGCCTTGAGTAATATACTATCATGAATTATTTTTCAGGCACTTAATGAATTGAAAACCCATTTCAGAAGAAAATCCAGAGCACTGGTGTATGAAAACACTGGAACGGGAGGGGGGGCCAAAAAAGTAGAAAGAATTGGATGAAATAGAAGAGAGACTTCTGGCGCTACTATCAAAAGTAGTAATTCTTGGAGCACCTAATGTTGTGGAAGCTGGACTTCAAGATGATGCTGTACCAAGTGCTGCACTTGATAATAAGTATTATGCTTTAGATGAGGTAGGTAATTTTGTGAATTTAGTTTTATTGCTGAATATTGAGGTAAAATAACAAAAATTATCTTACAGTATGTTCCAAGTACATCACAACAAAGCAAAGAGGAAAATGTCAATGCCAATGAAAGTGAAACATTTGCAGTACAGGTATCAATGAACAGATATATAATAAGTAGTTTTATACAATGTAAAATCATTTTCAGGAGGGTATTTTTATTTATAGGAAACTTTGGTGATTCTGTTTTCTATTTATGTTTTTTTTTTTATAATCGGTTTACTTCCTATAGGTTACTAGTTATATATTTTATTTCAAAACTAGTCCTAGCCAATCAGTATTTTTATTTATAGGTATGTTTTTTTTAATAATCGGTTTACTTCCTATGAGTTACTAGTTATATATCTTATTTCAAAACTGGTCTTAACCAATTGTGATTTTTATTTAAAGGAATATTTTGTTTTAAACCTAGTTTTAACTAATAATTGTGATTTTTTTTAATACTTTTTTTAAATAAAATACCAATATTTTCAGTGAGGCCTTTTTATTCAATCAGTGTATTTAATTATGCAAAAAATTGTTGAGTGATATTGTTACGAATTTGCATTCCAGCCTGTAACCATTGGTTTCCAATAACATTTAAATTTGGTCTATTCTGTGCTACATTATCATTGGGATTTATGATTACATCATCATCTGGTAATTCTATATGATGTTGAACTGCCAAGTTGTGCAAGACGCCACAACTATAAATTATATTTGCAGCACGAATTGGGTCAAAATGAAGTGCCCTGTGACCCAATAGACATCTAAATCTTGCTTTTAGAAGTCCATTGGTATGCTCAATCAAAATTCGAGCTGAGGAAAGACTTGTATTGAATCTTGACTCAGGTGAATTATCTGCAGGATCATCATATGGTACTAATAAACATGGTTCCAGAGGATATCCACTATCACCAATCAAATAGCTGTTGCCTCCATTTACATATTCTTGACGCAGCAAGGTCTTTACTTGAGAACTAAGCCATATTGCAGCATCGTGGGTTGAACCAGGAAATCTGGCATTCATATTAAGAATTAATTTGTTGGCATCATAAATAATTTGCGTATTTATGCAGTAGTGCCCTTTGCGACAGTAATATGGCACAGTAGGATGCACAGCATGATTAACAAGAGGAGATATAATATTTATATGAGTGCAGTCAATCACACCACATAATCCCAAAATGAACTTACTTAACTGCGTTCCTATGATTTCGAATTTCTTCATTCATTAATAAGACATCAAATATCAAAGCCATTTCTATATTATTCACTTGAATTTAAATCGATTCGGTTGTATTTGTTAAAGTTTCTAATCACTATCAAAAATGTTTTAAAGTCTTAGTCTATATAGGGTTTAAATTTTAAAATATATCGGCTAAAATTAATCGTCTTTCGTTAATATTTCAAAGCTCATGATGCATACAGAATAGTAAAATGAAGTTAGCGGATAGTTTAATTTTTAACCATGCTTTAAAATTCAACAGTTGTTTACAGAATTGGCCCTTTTGTTGTTTCTATATTTGGCAATGAAATTACTCAATACCACAATCATATCTCTCAATTCAGACAACATTCAAATACATCTACATGCGGATATACTTGACGGAAAACTGAAGCTGTCAATTCGATTAATATTTGAGTTATTCTATTGAATATGATACGCCTTAGCAAACACATAATTTTGTCTTCTGCTTTTCCTCCTACAGTTAGCTGGTGTTATATTGGAATAAGAGAAACCTGACCACAATCGATATATTCTAATATACATTTTCATATGAAACTGTAGATAATGTCCTGTCTTATTTTTATCCCCAGCAATAAATCATACACGTGACATTTATACATGTACAGGGGCTAGAGGCAGATAATTTTGTCATTCGCGTTAAATGTCAACGGCATTAAATCCCAGCACGCGTCTGGTGGCCTTCGGAGTGAATAGGGCGTTCAGCTGAACACTTTATAAATTCTGATAATCTTGCTCCCTAGTTGTATCATATTCCAACATAGGTATCGTCTGATAATATGCCATTTTATATAATATCCCGTCGTTCCGGGATTAAAATCAGAATCGATTCATGTCGGGTGATGTGTCGTTTTAGCGGTTGCGAACAGAAGTCGGAGAAGAACTATCTAACGTTCAGGAATGAGAAACATTATTAGACCTGATATTAGTCCAGGAGCAAACATCAGTTATGTGAACAAAATTGAATTTTGTTCAATTTTGAAGACAGTTTGTCAATGGACTGTTGTCCAAGTATTCGGCGTGTTAGACAGGCGGTACAACGGTGGTAAAAATGCGCCAAAACGCGCTCTGGAAGTCGGCTTCACCTCGGCAATGGTCAGCCAAAGTGAGATGGAATTGGTCTAAAACTTTTCAGATTGAAGTCCCTTGTTATGTTATTCTTTGACATTTTTTGAACAAACGTTAATGACCTGCTGCTCATGCTCGATTTCCTGGAAGTTCAAATTTTTCATTGCAGTATACCTTTTCTCAAATGCACTCAAGAACTTTTTTATCTTACACATACATATCAACGAATATATCCATTAATAACGAAATATGTTGAAGGTTCACTACGCAGTTACAATTGAGGTACATTTTATCATTCTACGAGTTCTATATGCAAAAATTATAAGACAACCCTCGTTTATGCAGTAATATCTGAACAATCTGTCAAGGACAAGTTGCTACTGAAAACGTGAAATTTGAAACCTGCAAAATTTGGTGTGTGTTGCAATGTCTTCAACATCAAGTAAATATTTACTAGATTAGAAGCTCTGTTTTTAACGTATTCTACATGAAATTAGTCTTTCTTAATAAGGTTCGTTTTGCTCCATGTTAATTTTCTTCTAGATTAATGTGATATTTTCTTATTAGTCAGAGAAAAAAGATGATATATTTGATTATTTTGATGAGCTTGCCAAAGAACAAGAAACAGAGAACTAGCTTGTGAATTATTTAGAGAAAGAAATATCCCATTATTACGTTCAGTAGTCATTTTTTATGAATCACAATTGTAACCTAGTTGCTTTTGAAAACGAAACTGTGACAATTAACTCGATCCCTCAAGATGTGAAAATGGTGCTCGTTACGGGATAAATTATAAATGTTTTGATGTCTTCGCTCAATTAGGTCCCCAAAACAAGCATTTAAAACGGGTGCTTTCTCCATTCCGGAATTGAAAGAGCTCTTGATTAAGAAAATTTTCTGCATATTTTGTATGTGTTTCATAAAATTTATTTCGAGTTTTCTGGAATATAGTGTTGATTAATAGAGAATTTAAAAAGTACCTCAAAATATTTATAATTTTTTACAAGAATCCCTTCGTTGGGGAAAAGTATATAAAACAACCAGTTAACCTTGCCCCAACTTGAATATGTGCATACTTCATTATACGAAATTCAGAAAGGAGCAAAGTTGACGGCCTATGGCACTTTTTCAACAAAAAAATTAAAGACTGAAATTTCATATAAATATTTTAGGGCACGTAATAGTCGGAAATGAATTTTCACATAACTTCATTCTGCCTATGTTAGGTATAATTCAAAATTAATTTTCCTTCTGGCTATCGAGATACCGTTCATCATACGGACGTACAGTTGTTCAAAGCGTAGCATTCTTGGAATTTTCTAGATGAATAAAATTCGACGTGTCTGAAACAATTCCCATGTTTCAGCTCAATGTTGAAAATGATGAAGTTTAGGATAAGTAAAAAAATGGTAGAGAATCCACAGCGACCGCGTCAACAACACCTTTTACCAGGTTGAAAAGTTTAATTTAGAAGTCAGTTTTATACTTCTCGAATTTAGATTCAGTCCGGCTGTCATCATAAAGTTGCAGAATGAAAAAATGTGGCACATTTTCAACTTATTCTGCAAGTTTAATTAGAGTGGCTCTCCCGCTTTTCTACTTAATTTCCTCAATTTGAATAGTGTTTCATTTCGAAATTTGGAATTGTATGAAAAAGAAAAACGGTGGATCAAACGCGCTGATGATTCCAGCGGAATTTAATACGTAATCAAATTTTTAATTCTAATAAAAATCTTTTGGTGTAATGAGATCTTCTAAATGGATATAGACGTTTATTGAGAGTATACTTTGGTTGTGAGTTTTCGTGCTATTTTAATAATATTCATTTCTTCATCAACAAAATATTCAGAATGCTACTTGACTAATGACTAAAATATTAACATTGCAAATAATGACGTACAAACAGTATCATTATTTTCTAGTTCAAAGGGCTCAATACACATACAGTATATATTTCCATTTGAATTGATTGAAAAACCATTGATCGTATCAATGTCACAATGATTAGAATCAAGTCCTATATACAAGAAAGGGGAGAGTGTGACAATCGCGGAAACGTTTGTTTGGCTATATTATAAAAGCATAGAAGATATTTCCAGTGATGCAATCGTGATTCGAACGATGTATATATATATATATATATATATATATATATATATATATATATATATATATATATATATATATATATATATATATATATATATATATATATATATATATATATATATATATATATATATATATATATATATATATATATATATATATATATATATATATATATATATATATATATATATATATATATATATATATATATATATATATATATATATATATATATATATATATATATATATATATATATATATATATATATATATATATATATATATATATATATAAATATATATACATATATATATATATATATATATATATATATATATAATACGCATAAACATGCTCAACAATGGTTAGAGGGCACAACTGTTGTGACATTCATTCTCAATAATAAATTATAGTGTGAAAATTACCTTGAAAGTTGACAAGTTGTCGACTCCGCATTCAAGTTGAGCTTCTCTTCCTACTGGGACAGTGATATTTAAAATAGGGCCAGTAAACGTCGGGATCTCTGGAATAAATACAAAATTAAATGATTATCTCATGAAAAGATGAAAATAATTTATTCGATAGATTCATAATTTTGTCTATAAAACAAAGTAATCGAAACAAATTGTTAAGGCATACAACAATTGCCTAGCAGTTTCAATAGATATTAACAATTTTTTTTGGTTTTATCAACATAAATATTATTATTACTATAAGATTATGTTTTCCAGATGCACTGATAGGATTACTGATAAACATAATATACAATGTTATATAAATTTCCATAGTAATCAACCACCGTGAAAAAAAACTTCAAAAAATTATAATAATTATAATAATTTCGAAAAATATATTTAAGAAAGCAGAGGAGAAAGTATATCTCCAACTCGGCAGCCAGAGAGATTGTCAGTGTTGCTTAAATTCACAAGCAACTTTGATGACCTTCTCCAAAATTTTTTCGTAATGCCATAGACGTATAAAAAAAGAGATGGATATACCGATGCTGATACGATAACTTTCAGTTATGTGTATACACACTCATGTATTGAATTATTAGTTAAATATTTTATGTTCGAAATAAAGGTTTCTTTGTAATTTTTTAAAGTTATTGCATAGCTTTTATCGCGGGGTTTGAGCGCGGCGACCGAATCAAGAAATTCCGTAACGAAAAGAAAACCTGACACCCCACTCCGCCTACCATGTAGCTCGGCCGATCGTTCGCTTAACGTGTATGTATATGGTACGACTGTACGAAGTTCGCACAGATCGAGACGAGCAGCTCCGAAATCGGACGAATACTTAAGCAGCTGATTGTAAGTAAGTATATAGGTGTATAGGTATCTATCTTATATTTATAATGCCACACTCACCGCATGTGCGCCCCGTAAGTATACATGTAGGTATATATGTATACATAGGTGTACTTATGTACAACAGTGAATAGCTATATATATATTACTAATACTATGACTCCGAATATTGATATAAATATTTCACACGTTAGCGATGTTAATGTTAGGCGCTTATTTGTTGGAGATATTTGTGCGTGCTTATGCAAACTCAGAAATGGCCTATACATAGTCATGGTAGCAATTTACATTTCTCCGAACCTAATATTCGACGAGAATATATGATATGTTCTTATTTCAGTTACTATTAACCTATAGTTTCAATGATAAAAATTCCTGAATAACCTATATAAGATAATAAAAATATTTTAAACGATATTTTCTCATTTATTCGATAAAGGAAAAAAATTTGTTTTCTTTTCGGTCACCACGCTCAAAAAGTGTAACTTGAATTAATATCAAAGAAAAAACTTGAATTAATATCGAAGAAAAAGAAAAAAAATACTGCATAATAAAAAGTAAATAAATAATTATAATCAGTTGATAAAAAATGCTATGCAATTGGCGTCTGCAATTAAGATCGTAGCGCCGGAACGGCTAATATCGGTACTACTCTATGGGCCATTAACGGTTTGTTTACATTGTTTGGTAACGGTATTTACGTTCATTTCATTTTGAGTTTTCGAACGTTTAGCTTCGTTATTTGTGTTTTTTTGGACTTCGTATTTTCCAGTGGTTTATTGTGTTTCGATTGAGGACAATATTATCTCTGTTCAATAGTAGATAACCTACCTACATGAAGTTGAAATTTACACAGAGTTTGTATCATTGAAAATGAAAATCAATAATAAAATAAAGGAGAGGACGAATAAATTAATTGCTTAGAGGAACTATGTATACATCATGAAAAGGCTGTATGATAGAACATCTATTTTTTCTAAAAGTAAAAAAAGTTTCAAAAGTTTCAAGAAAACATCTCTGATATGTCTACTTTCATTACCAACTGAAGAGGTTTTGAGTATAATGGACAAAACTAAGTACTTACCAGCAAAACTGAAAGGAACAACATGAAATAAAAGAAGAACTAACATGAATACTCTGCTTGAATAATTTGAACGTAATGAGTTATATTTTTTGAATTTTTCTGACGTATAACAGCTCTCCTAAAAGTACGGTGGACTTCTGAGAGTCTGGATTTTTTTTATAGAATCTCCGTTTTCCTTGTTATATAATTGAATATTTTAGTTTTTACCTAGCTATAGAGTCAAGTTTCATTTCATATTCTTGATGTTATGATAAACTGTTAATTTGGTTGTGCAAATAAACATTATTTATTATTATTATTTTAATAGTATCTCTGGTTGTTACATGAAAGAAAATACAATTATCTAAAATCTCTGGATGATGGTCCAGATTCAAATTCCGATTAAAGAGGAAGATTTTTCGTTAGAATAGCATTGGACTTCAAAAACCCTACGTTTTTCATCAGTTGGTATAATTCTATATGGAAAAATCCACAAACTTACTACAGGGAAAATAATTATTCTCAGTAAACTGTAAAGAACAACTTTCTTAAGTTCAGGCACTTTTTTTCAATCTTCAAGTTATGAATCCACACCTTTCTCCTGTCCATCATTTCCTTGTTTCCCAACTTTGTTTGGAATACAACTTTGAATTGTCCAGCTTTCGGAAAGGTATGTAAGCTATATTCGGTTTTTTTTTGCCCAAGATAAACAATAGGATACACAACAATAGTGATTCATCTCTTCTGAACGTTTGTAGTCGATCCCAAACAAAATTAAACACAATTAAAACTCAACAACTTCTCATGTAAAATACACGTGAACAGATGTGAACAAAGCCCATACGTTAGTTATATTCGACACCGGTAGGGGGCGTATCGCTTATCTACGTTCGCCAATAGCTTTACCGCGGCAGTCCCCGAATGCCAAACGTTTTTTTCTTAGTTGCTTACTTTTTTTCACAACGTGAAATTATACAGTTGAAAACTACAAAAAAGAAGTTAATAGATACCATGAAAAATGTGTTTCAAGTTAAATACCCCTTGACATACTTGCACACTCCTTTTGAAATTTCTGACGAAGTGACCCATCCCATCCCTCCTACTGTTTCCCACACAGTCTTTCTCAATCTCTCAAAAATCATTTTTTTTCACAACGTGAAATTATACAGTTGCAAACTACAAAAAAAGAAGTTAATAGATACCATGAAAAATGTGTTTCAAGTTAAATACCCCTTGACATAGTTGCACACTCCTTTTGAAATTTCTGACGAAGTGACCCTTCCCATCCCTCCTACTGTTTCCCACACAGTCTTTCTCAATCTCTCAAAAATCATTTTGGGTATGGAGGAGATTCGACCACATTGACGAATTTTTAATGATCCGTTCATGCACGATGGCGCAATATTAGGACGATAACATACGAGGAACTAATATGGTCAAGTTTCAAGTATCTGGGTTGCGATCTCTGATCAAATGAATAGCATTTTTCTGAAGAGTATCCTCAAAAGTTTGAGATTAGAGCCGACTAGAGTGACCTGCCAGCCAAGAGCACCAATTTTCGTCGATGTAGAGACCATGGTAAGGTATCACTACCACTACCAGATTTGGGCAACTCCGAAGAAACCCACGTAGCAGAATAGTAATTTCTGAGATTTTTTAAAAAACAATTAACTTCTGGGTAAACTTGTAACTTATAAATTTCTCGTTTTTTCCCAGACACGCGAAAACGAAAAGCTGAAGCTTAGTCTAGAACGGAAATGAGGACTTTTGAATCACTAATAAAATTTCACTTTGGCAAAATTTGACTATTGAGAAACGTAATTAACACGTTGACCGCCACGGGTGAATTTGAGGTGTTACATTTGAGCGCCACGTGTTTCCATGAGGATACACAGGCTATCGCCATGTGAGGCCATGTGTATCCTCAAGGCACACATTCATAGTTTAGTCGTAGGCCTGTGTATCCTACAAGACGCGCGTATTCGTGCATTTTAAATGGTATTCGAATACTGATGGCCTCTGACAATCTGTCAGTACTTGTGGGTTCTGAGTGAGATTTGTAGTTTAGTAAATTGAAGGGTAAGAAAAAATGTATTCCTGAACATTTAAATTTAGTAATTTTTTTGTCACTAAACATGTTGAAACAAACGTATACATAAAAAAATCAGTGAGTTTTGTTAAAACAATTAAGACACAAAAAGACATTACACACGGAACATATTCTTTGACTCTGCGTGGCAAACTTGAGTTTTCCATCCATAATAGTACCTTTCCGACCATAGACCTTATAACATTCAGTACAACGTCCTTTCGTTGTTTTAGGGGGGTTTCCTATCATTTTGAGAACCAACTGGTGGTTTTCAGATTTTGAAACATTCGTAGATGTGGTAGGGGCACTCATTGGTTGCGAAACTTGGTCACTTTGTCGAGGATATTTTTTAATGATTTCACGTAATATTTCTTCTCTGAATTCTGTGATTTTCAACTCTTTGTTTCTTGTTGTCATATTATAAAGGAAGTGCGCATTTACCACAGTTGTCCCCCAGAGAATCTCAATGAATAATTTTCGGTACCATTTGGTACATCGTCTCAAGGCACTTCCATAAGATGCCATTTGGTCGCTCAGGTCTATGCTTGATTTTCCTGTGTTATAATCAGTTATGCATGCTGGCACCATACCTCGTCGTTTTTGTGATGTTTTTAGTGCTGAGTGTTTTGTTGTAAGTGCAGTGACAATCCTCTGGTCCCTCCACTTCAGAACCACAATTCCGTCACTGGTTTCCTGAGCGGCAAATTCCCCTTTTCGCAACTTTGCATTGAGAACTTCCGATGGCAAATGCTTTCTATTGAGACGAAGTGTTCCTACCAAGTGAGTCTTCCTTCCTAACAACCGATAAGCCAAAGGTATGCTGGTATACCAGTTGTCTGTATATACAACTCTTCCCTCATCAAGTAATCCTTGAAGTAGGTCCATGACAACGCCTTCGGCCACACTACCATCATTTTGTCTAGACTTGCCACAGTAAACTTTTAGGTTCCATGTATAACCTTTATCCGTAGATAATTTAAACATTTTAATTCCATATTTGTGTCGCTTATTGGGAATGTATTGCCGGAACATTAGACGACCTTTCCAGGGTATCAGGCTTTCATCTATACAGACTTTACTTCCCGGAGTATACATTTTCTGATAGTTACAAATAAATTTGTTTAGTATAGGATTAATCTTGTAAAGGCGATCGTCTTGAGGAGCAGATTCGTTATCTGTGAAGTGCAAAAATTTAAGAAGTAATTCGAACCTATTTCTGGGCATAACATTTCGTGCAAAAGGAATTCCATAGAGCTGATCCTTTCGCCAGTAGTCTCGAAGAGCTGGTAACTTTACAAGACCCATCCAGCCTATTAGAGCCAATAATCTCATCATTTCAGGCTTATCTACTGGTACCCAGGCGTGTAATCTGGCACTACCGAAAGCATCCGTTTTCAATAAGTGTTGGGTTGCGTACAAGTTTGTCTGGTCGACTATCATTGTAAGTATATCGTCAGTAAAAAGCAGTTCAAAAAATTCAAGAGGAGTTGCTGTTGCTAGTATGCCTTGGTAAATATCTTTCATGCCGGCAAGATGTTCAACAGTAAATTCAAAATTGGGAGGATCTTCAAGCTTGCACGTCTGCCAAACCATTTCAGAGATTCTTTTCTTCACAGTATCTATTTCTGTCAGCACAGTCGGCGCAGTAAACTCATCGTCTAATGCAGTAAACTCATCGTCTGTTTCTTCATAATATGATGATTCTTCTTCAGAATCTGGGATGTCCTCCGGTTCAAAATTAGGATCAATCACAGAGTCATCACTGGAAATATCCATTCTTGATAATATTATCCTAACCAATTTATTCTGATGAATTTTTAAAAATTTGTTTCCGAAGAATATTGTTCTAATTATTACAGTCGCTTATTCCTTGTAATTCTGTACATGTACTTTTCACCACACTGCTGAAACAAAAGAGAGAAAAGGTGTCTTGAATTATTTTAAATTTAAAGTTCCATTAGTTTGCAAACAATTGGACCTCTATACATGATTCTGCTATAATTTTTGGAAAAAAGTTTTTTATAAAAAAATTATATGTCCTCATCTCAGGGCAAAAGTACCTGGTGCTAAGAATCAACATGAAGTAAACGTTTTTGAATATAGAAATCATATTGTCTATTCTAATTCTTGAGTGACTGTCAAAATTTTTTTGGAAATGAAAAAAAACAATAGATTCATTCCTCACATATTTTGAATTTCCTTTCAGTGAATATCAAATTTTAAGTGAAACTAACGTTTACTGTATTTCTAAAAAATACTGCAGACATACACTTTATCTGTCTCTATATTGTATATTACTATCAAAATTATTCAGCGATTGAATGAATTGAAAGAAATAAATAACGATTTTGATGTACGTACCTGTTAACACACGAGAACTTCACAAACAACTTAGACATATTTCAGAACTAGACTAAATCAGCCGTGCTGACATGCGCCATCTATGTGCTAATAGTATGAATGCTACAGGGTAACAGAAATCAACTTAACAAAATTGTAATATAAGACGTGTATCCTTGAGGACACGTGGCCCCTACGCTTATTAAAAGCCCAAATAATTTCAGAGGCCAGGTGTATCTTCAAGACACACACACAAAAAACGGTAAATTTCAAGAAAAAACATGTTTCCAGCATAACTGAGCTACTAAATAAGGTTTCATTACATTTTCAAAGAAAAATAAAATAGATGAAAAAAAATTTACACCTCAGTTTCACCCATGGCCTTACATGGCAACACCCTGTGTATCCTCAAGGAAACACGTGGCGGTCAACCTGTTAAATGTATTTTCAAAACGATAACAATTGATATCTTACCGGGAGCTAAGAAGTCGATAGTTTCAAATATTCTTGCCACTACCATTACAACGTCCATAGTCAAATTAATGTTGCAGTTCTAACGAGTGTGTTCAACATTAAAATAACCATATTCAAGACAATACTTTTTATACCCAACAACTAGATTCAAATTTTACAACTCATTTCCATTACAAGTATCAATATTGATAGATATTATCCTTTTCGAGTATTCCAGAACTTTTAAATTTCAAGTAAACTGTTTCTGAGCATTGTTGAAGCTTCTTTAATTTATTTTAGTTATTCAGAAAAATTGGTGAATCGAACAAATAGTGCGAATTAATTGGAAACACAATAAGAGCTTATTTGTTATTTGACTTCAGGATTTTAAAATTCATAGGTAACGCCTTCATATATCTGATATCATACTAATTTGAATGATGATGTTATGAGAACTTTGAGCTTCCAGCTTCAGCTCGAAATATTTTTTGTTAGAAACCACAAAAGTCCTTAATCACAACGTGATATAATACACGAAAGGTCTTGGCAAGAACTTCCTAATGGAGGTCCGACCCTTCCCTGTGGAAGGAAATCCTTCCAAAAGGTCAATTTCTCAATGTCGCCTGATTTTTTCGTCATTAGCATATCACTATTGTACATTTTGTCAGGAAATAGCCCAGAGACTTGAAACTTGACTTTATAGATTCCTCATATGTTGCATTGCAATCCTGCTAAAAGATTTGGTTGAATAAACCGTAAGTTGGTCATCTTGGATGAATTGACTGAGTTGTACCAAAACAAATTTTTTAGATATGTATTTACGTATCGCTGGAAATTACGGCAGTGTGGCATAGTTTTCATAAAAAAAATAATGATAATGAATAAAAATGTATATCAGCCTCGATATCAGCTTTGAATTTCACTAAACATATGGTGTTTTCTGTTATGTTTCTTATGAAATTCGAAACATGAAACTTTTCCTACTCTATTGATAAAAATCTCGAAATGTATATATTTAAATTAATATAATGCTACTAAAACATACAAGCGGTTATGAAAAATTTATTAGCTTCTGATAGAATCCTTAAAAGTCCTTCTAATATCATTTCAATCACTTCCTCAAGCTTATTTATTGATTTCTATGCAATTTAATTATAATGTTAGAAATGCAATTAGATCAACATCCAACAAGTCCTCTACAGGATGAAAATTATAGAATTATCAATACAAACATGCTCAAGTATGCCACTTGAACAGATTCAACCATTATTTAGTTCCTCAGCAACAACCTAAAAAATCTTGAAACTGAATTGTAGTGGGTATATGTACTAACTCACAAACTGTAGTAATTTCACAATTCCTTTCGTAGGATATAATACTGAAATTATTTTTCAGCACCTATCTTCATGAAATTGTATATATTCATAAAAAAACAATAGACGCCTGCACATACAACAAAAAGGCAGAGCAGGTTGTTGAACAAAATTAAAAATAAAAGGTTCAAGACTGTTGAAATAAAATAACAATTACCATGAATTAAGTGTTACATTTGCATACCTGTATAATAAAACTGGGATAATATTTTAAAAGATAAAAAAATTCATTTGTTAAGTAAAGATTTTCTTCTGCTTTCTTTACCTATAACACAATTGGTTATTTCAGTTTTCGTGTATTTATTCACCTTAAAAACATGCAGTAATATATGAGAAAAGTATGAGAACTCCGTCACTGAAGTAACAGTTTCTCCTCACTTCCGTTTTTGTTATATATAAAAAATTTTATGTCCTAAGTCAATTTGAAAAGACTGAACAAGCTTGAAAACTTGCAAAGACGTATGCAATTTCTAGAAGAAACTGCGGCATTAAGATAAAACGTTTGAAACCCCAAGTACCACTTTCCTAACACCAACAGATTCTCGTGTAAAGAGTTTCAGCATTCTAACTGAATTCGGAGAGGGTGTAGAGATGCGCAAGCCCGAAAATCCTCGATATTTCTCGAAGTTTCAATATAAAAATTCGGCGGTGAAAGCAATCAATTGAAAGCTACAGTGTGTACTTCGTTAATATTAAATAAATCCATGTACCAAATTTTATCCTGTCCAATGCCTACGCAGAATCGATACTTCACTGACACCCGCACAAACTCAAACTCATATAGGACAAGCTGTGGTGGTGAGCCAAAACTCATATACCACGAAGAAACAAGATATGTATTACTACATACCAATATAAGCGGTTAGATAAAAAAACATAACACCAAAAGCAGTTCCTTAGCATCAACTCAATTCACGTACAAATTTTCAACACTTTCACTTAATTTTGAGGAAATGTGAGGTTACAAAAATTCTCCTAAACTAGTTTGCTTCGTAGCTCCATGAATCCTTCAAAAAACTCTAGAAGACTGGTTTAATGGTGGCCGTGAAAGATTTCAAAATACTTGAAAGCTATGGTTTGGAGGTCTATTATGTTTGAGGAAAATACGACTAATAAATGAAAATAGCCAAAAAATGAATTTTACTATATTCTTTCAGAATTTAGCAAAGGAAGTAGAGAAATTTGTTTCAGTTACATCTCAATATCTCTAAAATTTTTCGATATTTGCATATACCTCTATTGGTTCACAAAACGCATACGTGAATGTTGCTAGAGTTTAATCCCCCACAATTATTTCAGAGTGCAAATATGGTCATGAGAGGTGGTTTAGATTTCGAGAGAAACCCAAACTGTTCGGAATACTAATGTGTTTATGCAAAATAATTTCTCAGTCAGCCATTAACACACGCATTCGAACAATATTTACCTAATCTGCATCCGAAATATACAAAATATCTTAACACGATAATACTACACCAGCAATACTGTACACTGATCTTTCATATATATATATATATATATATATATATATATATATATATATATATATATATATATATATATATATATATATATATATATATATATATATATATATATATATATATATATATATATATATACAGGGTGACCCGGAGCTACGTAATCGGTCCATAATTTTTTTGCCATTGAAGCTATCGATATGCAATTTTCAGAGCAAATATGATTTGACTAACTCTATTTTTCAAAATTATTATGAAAAAAAAATGCACTTCCGGTTTTGCCGGAAGTGATATGAACTTTGTTATTTCAAATGGAATACCCTGTATATCTTTTGATTTTCGAATTTCTTATATAATTTATAATGAAATTTTTATACCATTCTTTATACCTAAAATGAACAGTTTTCGAGTTATTGATTTTTTTCGTAAAATTTTGACAGTTGCGTCTCCAACAAAAATAGGCTATAACTTCTTTGTTAATTGGTCTATTGGTATGCGGTTTGGATTTTTGTAACGTTGAAACATTATTCCATTTATTTCTTGTCAAAATTTTCCGTATTTCTAACTAATTAACTGATAAAATCTAGGGTGAAGTTGACAAATTTCAAACGTTAATAACTTTCTTATTTCAAATGGAATGCTATGTTTTTTTTGGCATTATCAAATTGACTATTAAATTACCTTTTGATTTATGTAACCATTCCCTATACCTAAAGTTAATAATAACAAAGATATTTCACAATTTTGTAATAATTTATATATTAACACACCTGAGAAATAGACTAGCGTGTTATTTTGACATATCCATGGATACCAATTACAAAAATTGTTTAAAATTTGATTGTGTCACCTTTTCTGTTCATTAGGTTTGTAGCACCTAAAGCTGATATCCGAAAAGATATTGAAAAAATAGTAATTCTTAAACGTTAATATTCAATAATTACTGTTGTTTATAAACAACGTAATGTTTGTAGAGACTGATGTCAACTTGCAATGTCAAGTTTAACATTATCATTTTGGTGAAGAGGAGTAAATTCATATAATCCAACTAATACATTTCA
>JARQZK010005232.1:60000-118348 GCA_030704885.1 Cynegetis impunctata
CATATACAGTGGGGTTGTTGATCCTTTTAAGTTTTTAGATTATTGAATGAAATATTTTGATACAATACCGAAAGAAAAATATCATCATTGAGAATACCAACTCAATTCCTATTCAAGAATACGTAATCTTTAACCAAATTCACTTTAGTTGATTTCCGATGGAGAGGTTTCAGACCGCAGTATTACAGTACGGTCTTAGTTACGAAATGACATTTATGCTAAAGACCAGAGAACCTTTCATGTATAAAGAACGCTCTCATTTTCATACCTCATTAAATCTATTTGTTTCAAAGGAGCTGAGACGGGTGCTAGGTGCACAAAATGTCAAAAATGTTTAGTTTTAATTCTACTTCATACACATAGAATCAGAATGTGGGATGGTTGAAATAGAACAGTAAAATATATATGTGTAAATATGTGTAAATTGTTATTTTTAACCATTGTTTTAATATAAATATATATTGAATTATCAATTTAATATATGTATATATATATATATATATATATATATATATATATATATATATATATATATATATATATATATATATATATATATATATATATATATATATATATATATATATATATATATATATATATATATATATATATATATATATATATATATATATATATATATATATATATATATATATATATATAGTTTCTTCAAAAATTTAGGATTTTCTAGGCTGCGGATTTGAGTATTTTCACAGTAGTTTAAGCCAAGTTATTGACTTCAGTAAATATTGTTCCTTTTGTGGTATATTGTACCTCTTCAACACTTTTCTTGTTCATTCGTTGTGAATAAGAATACATTCGATTGAACTTTCCGAATAATTGCAATAATTATATCATATTATCCATGAATAATAAGTGAACAAAAATTATCTAAATAATCAATCAATCCTGAGCTGGTTGTATGTATTCCACGACGTGAAATCTGCATTCACAACGCAAAAGTTAATAAATAATAGAAATAATCGTGATATCCCAATCAAATATATGTATATAGCTGTTTCTGTCTTATTTGATCTCTTCAGTGCAAATTTGTTATAGTTTCCCAATAGAAATCGCGGTCGAACTACTATATAGACAGAAACCCATAGCTCACTACCAAAGATATTAGGAACCAACAATTCAGTGTTTAGACCAGAAATTTCATGAAATATGCCTTTAGATGGAACTCTTCTCAAATTACAGTCACTATTAAATGCTCATTATCAACGCAATTGCCAGATACAAATACGCCAACATAAACCAATTTTTGTAGAATTTTGCTCTCATTTGGAAAATCTTACTATAGGACCATAACATATCATTTGGATGAGATTTTGATTGTCTTTGAGAATATCTCATAATGTATATACCTTTATATATATATATATATATATATATATATATATATATATATATATATATATATATATATATATATATATATATATATATATATATATATATATATTCCATAAAATGCATTGTACAACATATATGTACTAATTTATTGAAATAACAAGTTTCGAACGATCTGTAAAACGCAAAACAAATTCGTCTACACAGAAGTGATGAACAGAGATAGTTATAAAATTTCAGCGTTTCAAGAATCTTAATAGCGCAATAAATTAGGAACTTAATTAGTTTCTTGCGAACCGATTGAGATAGGTATAGAGAACTATTGTACAAAAATATTCATAAAATTATAGTCCATCGAAAACAGTAACAATGTATCGGGTGCTTTCTTCGAATTATAACAGTTAAACCTACTTATCGGTATAAGCGGTAATGCAGTGCTGAAAATATTTTGAATCAAAGAAGCTGAGCCAATTCCCTAGGTCAACAAATACTTAGGATGATACTACGTTTCGTTTTCTGTATAATTTTGAGGTATAGTACCTTGGAAAACGAAACTTAGTATCATTCTAAACATTTTTTTACTTGGGCTATTGTCTCAGCTCCATAGATACGTCCTTTAATCGCCATGTGTCTAAAAATCAGCATATATATATATATATATATATATATATATATATATATATATATATATATATATATATATATATATATATATATATAATATATATATAACACATATATATATATAATATATGATATATATATTATATATATATATATATATATATATATATATATATATATATATATATATATATATATATATATATATATATATACATATATATATATTATATATATATATATATATATTATATATATATAGTATATATATATATATATATATATATATATATATATATTATATATATATATATATATATAATATATATATATATATATATATATATATATATATATATATATATATATATATATATAGGGTGTCCCACCAGGAACTGAATCGATAGATATATGGAAAACTAAACATAGGAAATATCTGAAAATTTGATTGTGTGCTGATGTCGATGGGGGACATCCGGATAAAATGTTATCAAGGTGATGGCATTTCCGGTTATACCGGAAGTAGGTATCAACTTGCTTATTTCAAATGGGACACTCTGTTTATTATTACTTTTTTGGATTCTTCACAAAATTCTATATAATTATTATTCTATATTTTTTATATAATGTCCTATACCTATCTCCAACTGTTTCGGAAATATTTGAATTTATTTGTCAGAAATTACGTATGCAGTTCGAGTAATAGTCATATTTTTCTTCAAAAGAACGGTATTACTGCCCAATATAGATTAATTTTCTGCCAGAGGTGGTTTTGTTTTAGCGTAAGAATGATAGTATTTTGACATTAAATATACAGGGTGCTCAGGAAAGTATTACAAAAATGGATGTTGAAAAACTACGAAAAGTCCATTTTTTAAATGAATACCTACTACTTTTATTATTTTATTCGATTCCGTATCAAAAATAAGGGCTACTGTGTATAAGGTCGCCTATTCCTTAATCTCATAGTTTTCGAAATATTTGCAAATTAATGATTTTTGGTTAAAAAAAATGATTTCCTGAAATTTTGTAATAGTAGGCGTGTGATGCCATATTTGTTTTCGTCCAGGTTACCATGGAAACAAATTGCAAAGAGATGCCATTATTCGAAAAATTATTATAATATAGTAACACAATCATGCCAAGTCGTTTGAATTATACAAACGAAGATTACCTGAATTTGTTTATTATTTATGGAGGGTGTAATAAAGTGATAACAAGAACATGTGATATTTTTGCTGATCGGTATCCGCAAGAAACCAAGCCATCACGAAATACCGTTAAAACTATAATACAAAATTTTATTAATTTCGGGATATTTGGCAGCCAATCCGACGATGTCTTTAAGGCAAGTTGCAGTAGAGTCAAGAATTCAATTCACAGAATTCTACGGAAACATAAAATTCATCCATATGCATACTCTATTGTTCATAATCTTAAAAACACAGATTTTCCAAGAAGAGTAGAATTTTGTGAATTTATTTTAACTTGGGCACAAGGAAATAATCTATTTTTGGACAATATCATTTGGACAGATGAAGCAACATTTTCAAAAAATGGTTTGTTCAATCGACACAGTTCACATTATTGGAGTGATACAAATACCCATGTATTCAGGGAACTCAATTATCAAGAATCGTGGAAATTCAATGTTTATTGTGCTGTTAGAAATGACAGCGTTATTGCACTTCATTTCTATCAAGAAAATTTGAACGGTAAGTTTGAGAGACGTGTTTAAGTTGAAGTAAAGAGATAAGTATAATATTTCCTTTCAGGTGAGAGGTATCTCAACATTCAAAATAATTATTTGGATAATTTACCGCTGGCTGCTCTCTGAAACATTTTTTATCAGCATGATGGCGCACCTCCACATAACGGTGACATGGTGAATGACTTCTTGCAAGAAGTGTTTCGTGACCAGTGGATAGCCAACAATGGAGCTTTTCGTTGGGCACCCCCATCTCCAGATCTTGCAGTACTAGATTTCTCTATTTGGGGAATAATTAGGAATCGCGTATATCATACCCCAGTTACAACGATAGAGGGCTGTATGGGTCGTGTGAGAACTGCTTTTGAAACTCTAAATGCGGAATCAGTGAGAAAGGCAACACACGTAGAATCATACCGGAGGTGTGAAAAATATTTGGAAGTTCAGGGACAACAATTCGATCATCTACTAAAAAAGTTGTTTTATTTACTAATTGTTTTTGTCATTAATGTGATTATATTAATGGTATTTGGTGATGGCTTGGTTTTTTGCGGATACCGAGCTGCAAAAATATCACATATTCTTGTTATCACTTTATTACACTCTCCATAAATAATAAACAAATTCAGGTTATCTTCGTTTTTATAATTCAAACGACTAGGCATGATTGTGTTACTATATATAATAATTTTTCGAATAATGACATCTCTTTGGAATTTGTTTCCATGGTAACTTGGCCGAGATTAAATATGGCATCACATGCCTACTATTACAATATTTCAGGAAATAATTTTTTTTAACCAGAAACCATTAATTTGCAAATATTTCGAAAACTATGAGATTTAGGAATAGGCGACCTTAAACAAAGTAGCCCTTATTTTTGATATTGAATCGAATAAAATAATGAAAGTTGTAGGTATTCATTTGAAAAAATGGACTTTTTGTAGTTTTTCAACATCTATTTTTGTAATACTTTCCTGAGCACCCTGTATATTAAATGTCAAAATACTATTCATCTCACGCTAAAACAGAACCACCTCTAGTAGGATATTAATCTCAATTGGGCAGTAATACCGTTTTTTTGAAGAAAAATATGATTATTATTCGATCTGCATACGTAATTTTTGACAAAAAAATTCAAATATTTCCGAAACAGTTGAAGATAGGTATAGGACATTATATGAAAAATCTATCTACAATTATGTGAAGAATCCAAAAAAGTAATAATATACAGAGTGTCCCATTTGAAATAAGCAAGTTGATACTCACTTCCGGTATAACCGGAAATGCCATCACCTTGAAAATATTTTAGCCGGATGTCCATCATCGACATTACTACACAGCCAAATTTTCAGATATTTCCTATGTTTAGTTTTCCATATATCCATCGATGCAGTTCCTGGTGGGACACCCTGTATATATATATATATATATATATATATATATATATATATATATATATATATATATATATATATATATATATATATATATATATATATATATATATATATATATATATATATATATATATATATATATATATATATATATATATATATAAATATATATATATATATATATATATATATATATATATATATATATATATATATATATATAATATATATATATAAATATATATATATATATATATATATATATATATATATATATATATATATATATATATATATATATATATATATATATATATATATATATATTCTGATATTCAGACACATGACTATTAAAAACACAACTCTCACAAGTTCAATAGTTTTTAAATTTTTATTTGTTAATAGCTACTGGTTTCGCGAAATATTCCTTCACATCCTCAGGCACAAATACAAGGTTACACAAATAACCACGATATTTACATGCGGACATTAATAAAATACAGAAAAGATGAAAAAAAATTGTAGCTATTAACAAATAAAAATTTAAAAATCTTCGGAGCTGTGAGAGTTGTATTTTTTCCTTTTCATCTTACTAAATATATATATATATATATATATATATATATATATATATATATATATATATATATATATA
Organism: Cynegetis impunctata; assembly: GCA_030704885.1. Lineage (NCBI taxonomy): Eukaryota > Metazoa > Arthropoda > Insecta > Coleoptera > Coccinellidae > Cynegetis > Cynegetis impunctata. The sequence continues at coordinate 65,747 of JARQZK010005232.1, forward strand.
TATATATAATAACGTACTTCCCCACACAAAGGGAAAGGTTTGTTCCGGTCCGGCTAGCCAAAATGGAGAGCGGGTATACAATTAAAACTGATTTATTTGCAATACAGATAGTGAAACAAAAAAAAACGTTCACTAGAAACAATATTTAAAATTAGTTTCTGATTGATATTTCTCCTCTAGAAAGGACAATTAATTTTATAAGATACGGTAACTATTTAAACTTGAATGATACTATTAGATAAAAATGAGATGAAAATTAAAATTCACGTAGGAAAATCAGCTCGAATAAAAATGTGGTATACCAAGGTCAACATCTCTGAAATATTTAGAAAAACAACATTCGAATCCTGGATGAAATCTTCTTATCCAGATCGTAGTCCTACTTTCAGCTTTCTAGGTATTTATCTGTTTTTGCTACAAGTATCTTCTTCAACTACTGGCGGTTTTCGAGTTGTACAAATCCTGGGATATTTATTTATTTCACTCAAAACTGGGGTTTTTAATTTTTTTCAACTCGTAGGGTTTTGTTTATAATTATAATCCTGGGGGTTTAGCTAAAAAGTATGTATCAGAAAACTTCAGTTCACGAAACTAAAAAACTCTTGTTTCTTGCGTGGAGTCCTATCTCCTAAGTCGAATCTACAATTATCAGATCTTTGAATAAAAAAACTGAGAAACAAGGAAATTTTTTTTTTGAGCAGAAGCAAACACAAATTTTCATCAATATAACAAGCAGAAAAACTCGCATGTTAAGAAAAGAAAATTGATATAATATAAAATCACAACTGAAAGTGAATCAATGAATATAAGACATGTGAAAGGATTATTAAAATCTTCCATAATATATAACTTTTCTATATCGGAGACCATCATGAATTTTAAGGTGCCAAGTGAAAATACATTTATATCACTACATAAATTTGTAATTATAATAATCAAAAAAATTAAAAACTCACCGTTTGCGAGCGCATTCGATATTCAAGAAGTTTATTTCCGTATGAATACGCTTCTTTAATTCGAAAAGAGGGTAACATAATGAAATATTTCGACTTTCTGGATTTTTCTTCCCTCTACTAGAAGGGTTATCATCGTTTTCATTGACGTACAACATATTGACCCATTTTGAGTTACGGATCTTTCATGCGGGTCGATCTTAGTTGATATTCATTTTTACCATGTGCGGTATTTCATAACGTTATAACACACACACACACACACACACACACACACACACACACACACAGATATATATATATATATATATATATATATATATATATATATATATATATATATATATATATATATATATATATATATATATATATATATATATATATATACGTATATTTAAAACAATGGATTTTTTATATTCCTAGAAACCAACAGTACTTTTTCAGTTATGAAAAATTCACTTCTTTCTTTTACATTTTTTAAATTCATTACAAATGTGTCGAGATTCCGTCTGATTCAATTCGTACACGTAGCACAATTTTTTTTTTTTTAACTCGAGGGACCTACAGTTTAACGCCGGTTCCGAACGGCCAATGGGCTTGTAAACTATGTACATTACCCAATAATTTTTAATCATATATAACCACTAATTTCCGGACATACACAACACCCAAGAGCGAGGTGGGACTCGAACCCACAATCCTCGGTTTACAAACGGTATAAGGCGGTTCACCTTACCGCTGGTCTACCGAGGCCTCCTATAGCACAATTTCAGTTGAGTAATAATTTAGATCACTTATCGATTAGAACATTCAAGGTGATCACGCCCTTCGCTCTTACCTGAATTCAATCAATTTATAACTATTTCTATTTATCATTGGAGATCTAACTTTTATATTTCATGTTTTTCCTGCTGACGGTGAAATTGATTGAACGAACATCGATTCCTTGAGTACATGTACTTATGAATAATGAATCAAAGGATAATCTTCATTCATCATCAAATATTTGAAAATTAACACAAAAAATCAGTCCGACTACACGAAGCTTCAGAAAACTTTTGAGAGCTTAATTAATCAAGAAACCATACGATATAATAACTGGAATTTTTATCTGAGTAAAACATGTTTTTATTTCTTGTATTTATTCATTTTTCGCTTTGAATCTACTTTGGTGTGAATCAATGTTATTGTTTTCATAATTTATTTTATATTGTCATTTATGTTTTTGTGAAATATGGTATTATCAGTCTTTTATCTTTTAATTTTATAAAAAAATAAAAAACTAACTTTACACAGGTTGAAACAAAAATCTATTCAGTAAACGCGTTTAGTCATAACATTGACTTCATATCGTACGAGATGAAGTCAATGTTATGACAAAACGCGTTTACTCAATAGATCCAGTTTGACAGTCTATATAATCCGACCTTAACTGAATTGATCGTTCTGATTATTTGAAAATTATACGAAAAAAATAATCAGTTATAATATCACAAGAGCATCGAAAATAATCGATTATACTTCCGAGTCAGGTGACGTATTTTGCGAAACACCACGAGAGCGCATCTAGAGTGGTGTTTTGAGAAAATACGTGGAGTGACGAGGTCAGTATCACGATTATTTTCGATTGCTCGAGTGGTATTCGTTACGATTATATAACGAATAAAAAAAATTAATTTTTTTTGACAAACGTCAAAACATCGTCAGTATTAAAACATTCACATTTTGACACGAGGTAAACTACCAGAACGATTGTATCACATCGCCAAGGGTATATTCACTTATCAGTACGCAGTAGTTATGCAAAATTCATGGATTCTATTGGCTTATTCGAACATGAGTTATATTATCAGTTATATTATCACAAGAGGATCGAAAATAATCGATTATACTTCCGAGTTACGAGACGTATTTTGCGAAACAACGCGAGAACGCATCTCGAGTGATGATTTGAGAGAATACGTCGAGCGGTGAGGTCCGTATAATGATTATTTGCTCGAGTTGTTATTCGTTGCGATTATATAACAAATAACATCGCCAGAACTATAGCCAACACAGAAAATAATAATGAGCCTGATATCAATCACTGCCAATGATTGACCGCATATTCATTATCATAACGTATTTTTCATTAGGACAATGTCGAAATGTATTGATAATAATGAATTTCAGTGATTGATCAATCTACGATTTTGTTGTTATAATGAAATCTATGTCATTATGATAATGTAATTGAATCATGAATCTAATGAAAAAAGTCATCTTTATAATGTTATTTACATCAGAGCAATGTAAAAAATATATCAAGTTAATGACTACATAGTGATCAATACTATGTACCTTTAATCATCACGACACATTGTCATAATCCCTCTTTTAATAAAGCTATGTTCAATAGGCATAACATTAATGATTGAAAACATTAACCTATGTATAGTTCATTATAGCAATGCACTGCGTTCATCACCTAATGTATTAAGTCATTCGGTCAATGTCCGAGAGCATTGGGACAATGCTCAAAGAATCATGGATTGATGAATTTCTGGCTGCACCCCCACCGACTCAACGTAAATATGCCAAATTTCCGCCTAATTCGCTATACGAGTATTTATCTAACGCTAACAGCCAAACGGTGAAGTGTTATTTATGTATAAGTAAATTTTTGTGGAAGCAGTTTGACGAAGATATAACAAAAATTCAAGAAGAGTATACATACTTCGATGGAATTAGATATAAGTTTTTCAATGTTACAAGAGCTGTTGATAGTTGTTTAAATATTATTCATGTTTCCGATTTAAGTTTTTCTCCAGAAAGTATTATGTTTTGGTCGTTAATTGAATACTTTTTTTTAAACCTCAATCCAGGAATTGTATAGTACAGTAAAACACATATCTTATGTCAATATTTCAAAAATTATGAATAAATTGTATTATTCCAATTCAATGAATCTTTTGTTTCTGTTTGTAGTTATCTTTGGAACGTACTCGTTCGACAGTGCCATCATAATTGCTTGGAGCATTAGCAATAATATATAGACATTTTTCCCTATTTGCAATTATATACCTGTTACTATATACAAACATATATATATATATATATATATATATATATATATATATATATATATATATATATATATATATATATATATATATATATATATATATATATATATATATATATATATATATATATATATATATATATATATATATATATATATATATATATATATATATATATATATATATATATATATATATATATATATATAAGTGTAGTTATTCATGAAAACAAAAATTTTAAGAAGGTGCACCCTGTAGGCTCAGATCGATGTATTTTTACATTATATTAACGTCTCCGAACATTGAAAGATGTTCGAAAGTCATTGTGCGCATGGCTTAAAAATAATGTATCGGTGATTGAGTTAACGTCCTGCGTTCCTTAATTCAATGACTGCAGGTGATCGGTTGATGTACAGAAAACATTAATATCATGCTGGATGTTGATTGACTGATACACAATGGTCATTAGTAGAATGTACTTTGTTTTGAAATCTAGGTGATGAAATTAATGCCTCTCGGGGATTGATATAATCACTTGAACATCAAGCAATTAATAATAATACATTAAACCAATGAACTCGAGCATCGGTTGAAAATTAATGTTCGAATACATTATCACAATGGTTTTATTCATTATATTCACGTACGTTTTCCGTTCTGTGAAAGCGTTTCATACTGGAAACTTCACCAAACTTGATAATTCGTTTTTTATGACAAATGTCAAAACATCGTCAATATGAAAACATTCACCTTTCGACACGAGGTGGAACACTATAATGATTATATAAGGTGACTCATTAAGGGCGATGATGTAGTATATTTTAGGAACTAATAGTCGTAGGAGTTTGGAAAAAAATTCTTAGAAGAAAATCGGTCAAGAGAAAGTGTTGAAAATATTTTTTAAATTCATATAAGCGAATTGCTTCGGTTGTATAAAAAATGAATTTTTCTCGAAAATTTCCCTAAATAAGTTTAGAAATAAATGTTCTAACGTTGATGCCTCCGCAATGCTCCAGTTTTTTGATCTACGACTTTTTATTTTAGGGTGTAATATAAGGGCGGGAGGGTAGGCGAAACTTTTTGAACTGTAAGTGTCAATAATTTGAGTTTGACTTAACGAAATTTTGTTAACAGGGCCAGGTTTATGAAAGAAATGTTCGCTGAATAAAACAAAAAACATCCATGTCATTCTGGTTCTTCTCGCTCTCGCTACGGGACGTGTTTTACAAAGTTGACCGGTTTTTTGATTTTGCTCCGAAATCTTAAATATAGCAGTATAATTATTTTATTCGATTGTTTGATTTATTTAGATTAAATTTGCTACTGAATATGTTCAAACCGCATGTCGATATCTACATTCGTTAAAAAGTTATCGCTCAAAGAATATTTTATTAACGAATTTATTATAGAAACAAAACAGTTAATTGAGTTTTCAATTATTTTAAGAAATTTCGTTGTCAAGCATGTCATGGATAAATAGAAAAACTCTATAAAACAACACTCTCATTTTAGTTTAATCATTGTAATAATAATATAACGAGCGATATAAAATAATGAACAAGAAAGCAACAATTACAACATCAACATTATTAAACAGACTTTTATAGCATAACAAACACGAGAGCAACTACATCACCATTATTAAACAAATACTTTTTGAATGTTCAAAGTGTCAATTTATGCGTGGCCATAAATTGAGTCTTTCAGTTGTCGATTATACACTAAATTCAATTTCAGCAGCAAAAATAATTGTAATGGCTTGCCGAATTCTGTCTTTCATATCAAATATTGTTGGACGGTCTCTATAACCTTGGTTTCCAAGCTTATCCCATAAATAAAAATCCAGTAGTTTTAGTTCGGGAAACCTAGCCGGCCAAGGAAAAACGCTGTTCCTGCCCATCCATTTATCCGGAGCCTGCCTATCTGGAAAATTTTGGACATTTCGAGCATAATGGGGTGGGCAATCATCCTGCTGAAACCACATGTTCATTCTGATCTCCACAGGAATATCTTCTAACAGTATAGGTAACTCATCTTCTAAACATTGTAGATAAATTATGCCCTTTAAATGCTGATCAAAAAAATATGGCCCCACTCATTCTTCCACCCAAAATGCGGCACCATACATTTACAATCCATCTATTTTGAAATTGAACTTCCCTTAACCAGTGAGGATTTATTTCTGACCAATAGTGCATATTATAAGTATTAACTTTCCCTGAACTAGAGAAAGTGACCTCGTCAGTCCATAATGTTTGAGAAAAAAAAATTGTATTTTCGTTTAGCATCCACACTAGCTAGTAACCAAAGTCAGTTGATGGTCGAAATCGGCTAGCTATAATTGTTGATGTAAAATTTCATGGCACTCTTGTAATTTATGATCTTTTAATTTACGGTGAGTTGTGGAATATGTCAATCCTAGATCTCTTACCAAATACCGAATACCTGAATGAGGGTCGGCAGTAATATAAGCTAACACATTTATAACATTAACTTAATTTCTTGCTCTCCGTACTCTACATATAGCCGCGACTGGCTGGAAATGTCCGATCTCCTTCAATCGTTTCGCTATTCATTTGAAACATTTCTTGATTGATGAAGTCGTGCATGATATCTAATTGCGGATTCTCTCTTGACAATAGCGGCATTTTGCAAACATTCCAAATAAAGTGCTAACATATCAAAAGCTGCCTCGTTCCTATGAGGCATATTTTAAAAACTCAATTGGGCTATTTACAAAGAATTAACTATCTATTTGTAGTAAAAAGAAGCTGTATTTATGTAAACTATCTACCAAATCTTTTGACGGCATTCTAAAATTAAATTTTTGGCTAAATTACAAATAAGTAATTTTCGAATTTTTAAATAAAATAAAAACGAGATATTGAATCCTAAACTTGAATCAAATGAGAAAAAAGTCTAAAACTCTGTTTTTATTTATCCATGACATGCTTGACTACGAAATTTTTTCAAATAATTGAAAACCCAACTATCTATTTTGTTTCTATAACAAATTCGTTAATAAAATATTCTCTGAGCGATAACTTTTGAACGAAAGTAGTTATCGACATGCGGTTTGAAATTATTTAGTAGCACATTTAACTTATTTTTCGAATCTAATGAAATCATCATATGTTTCATTTAAGATTTCGGAGCAACATTAAAAAACCGGTCAACTTTTTAAAACACGCCCTCTAGCGATCGCGACAGGAAATAGAATGACATGTATGTTTTTTATTTTATTTAACAAATCTTTTTTTCTGAAACCTGACCTGTTAACAAAATTGCGTTTAGTCAAACTTAAGTTATTGACACTTACAGTCCAAAAATATTCGTCTCTCTTCCCGCCCTTATTTTACATCTTACAATAAAAAGTCATGAATCAAAAAGATGGACCATAGTGGTGGCAATAAAGTGAAAATATTTATTTCCAAAATTATATTAGGGAATTTCCGAGAAAAATGCATTTTTTATACGAGCGAAGCAATGACGCCTCCTAGCGGTAAATATATGAATTCAAAAAATATTTCCAACAATTCTTCTTGGTCTATTTAATTCTGAGAATTTTTTTCCCAAACTCCTATGACTATTAGTTCCAGAGATACGCTACCTCGACACCCTTAATTAATCATCCTGTACAACGTCGTCAAGGGTATATTCGCTCATCGATACGCGGTGACTATGCAAAGTTCACGGATTATATTGGCTTATCCACACATGAGTTATATAATCGAAATTATACAAGGTAACACGAAAAAACTAATCTGTTCAATTTCAAAAAATTCAATCAAAATTTTGCTGTACCTGCGTTGTTCTTATTAAATGCAGCATGTGTGATAATGCATCATTCATGATATTCGTGTCCTAATATTACTCGTGCTACGCACTCGTTGGAAACTTACACGCTTGTATATTAATAATGCCTAGATCCCACTTTTATAGTAGATAACTGTTTTTCACTATTTCATTCATAGTTATAACCCTCATTGTGCATAAAGAGGCTACAAAGATGTTGCTCCCGCTTAAAGCGATGTAGTGGAAAATGTGAATTTTTCTTGTATGTTAAGATTTTCTTGATGTTGCAGACAAATTGGCGATTTATTCATGTATTCATGCATGAAAATAACAACCTGACGACCGTTTCTACGATATATCAACAACTTTCTCATTAATCGGGTGTCGAGTTTCGAAAGCAATTTGTTTCAGTCAACCTGAATGTTAATTCCCTTTGTTCACGAGATTCTCGAGAATTTCCTGCAGGTTTTTCATCGCATTAATTGTTCGGTGTTTAAATTATATCAATTAATTAAATCAGAAGCGTTACTTTTGTTCGTGTAGAAGAAAATGGCTTTGTTCGACGATTTTTTAATCAACAATTGGTTTATTCGAATAAGTATTATGTTTTACAATTCCGTTTGAAAGCTGATACTCGCGATAATGGATATGGGAAAAACTCAATATTTCTTGGACAAAAAAAATTGATTTCAATAAATTTTTTGAGTTAAATCGATTTCAATCTGTAACAATATATTTTCATAACAGGTGACTATATCGACAAGACAAAAATGGAAATCAGCAAGAACAATTTTTCGAATTTTCTCATTAATGTGCGTATTAGTAGTAAATTCAATGAGAATCTGGTGTAATCCGTTTTATTTATGAGAAATTTGTGCTGAGTTCGTCAGGATATTTTGTGTTTGCATTACATCTATTCTTCATTTCACTCAGTACTCTAAGAAGAACACTGATAACATGTGAACGAATCACAGCTTAATCTCACTCAGGTCAAAGGGAAACGCCTATAGCCGATTACTCATGTTGCTTCACACACATAGGTGGCCACCTATGCTCCCTGAGAATGAAAGGGAATGTCAGTTTTTCAGAACTATAGGTGGTTTGTAACAACATAGGTTCACTTAACACAGGTCATTGCGTCATGATCAACGAAACTAGCATTATCAGAACTCAGAACAAACGTTCAAAGAGAAACTTATTGGAAACATTGAAAATTAATTGTCATCTTAATAATCTGAATTTGACCACAGATTCGCAATATATTAGTATAATAAATTGTGATATTGTCAACATCTTAAATATCCATAATGAAATGAAAAAGACCTGAACGAACACCTTCCAACACTTTGTCACCTTAACTGTCAGCTTCTCTGCCGATAGCCTGTAAAATTTCATTTCTTCGTGTTAGTCACAATTATTGTCAATTTTAGATTTTTCTCTAGAGACCTAGATTTCACCTTTGTGATTTGTGTTATTGAACGTTTTGAGATTTGGATATTGTGTGACTTCAATCACCGTTGTTTATAATATCATTGTTGATCTGTTAACATTATTCTCTTTTATGACTCATCTTGTACTGTTAATCTGACATTGAGAAGAATTTTATATTTTCATGTCTACTCAACTACAGTGGCGTATGTGATTCCAGGGCAAACTAACTTAGTGTTCTAAAAACTCTGTACATAGGTAGTCACGAGAGTGCGCTCCATCCCAGCTAGCAAGAAGCTTCTATAAATTTATAGTAAAAGAACTTTTCTGTTCTGTAAAGGTTTCATAGTTGTGTCTAGAACATTAAGTTGTTGTATAAGTGGAGCAGATGATACTATTTTGTCTTCGTAAGCTAAATTGTTCTTTAAGTTTATTGCAAGAACGTTCTTAGAACATAATTACAGAGCATTCAGAAGATAAGTGTAAATAATTGCTCGATAACTGTCTATAGTAGCACAATTTTACAGCAATGGTGCTTATAGAACTAAATGATTCCAAATCCGATGTGAAAAAGTATATTATAGAACTATACCAACTCCTGTGAAGCTCCTATAGAATTGCTCCGTAGTGGTTGATTATAGTTTTATTATAGAAATATTGTATAAGGGGTTGCTGAGAGACAATTTTGCTACGAATAACAAATTATGCATATGGAAGCTGCTAACGAACTTAATGAAAAAAACCTCTATAACGTTGTTATAGAGAGTAATGTTATAGTTGTTATACAATAATTACAGAGTAATTAGATTTAAATCTATGCCATTTTTGTTTCATAAAAAAGCACTACAGAACAACCAAACCTCAATTGACGCCATTTTAAAAGTGAATTTCGTTTGTGTATAAGTTTTAGACGACATTCTTCGTACCCAGTAAACTTCGCATCCTAGCTATTAGACTGACGACCGAGGGGACATAATTGCTTCAAATCTCCAAAATAGTACCAATAATTCAGGCGATACCATAGAACATATACATATTATATATCCACACTCATAAATACACATACACAGAACGAAAAACGTACGTGAATATAATGAATAAAACCATTGAGATAATGTATTCGGACATCAATTTTCAACCGATGCTCAAGTTCATTGATTCAATGTATTATTATTGATTGCTTGATGTTCAAGTGATTATATCAATCCCCGAGAGGCATTGATTTCATCACCTGGATTTCAAAACAAAGTACATTCTACTAATGACCATTGTGTATCAGTCAATCAATATCCAGCATGATATTAATGTTTTCTGTACATCAACCGATCACCTGCAGTCATTGAATTAAGGAATCCAGGACATTGACTCAATCAGCGATACATTGATTCTAAGCCATGCGCACAATGACTTTCGAACATCGTTCAATGTTCGAAGACGTTAATATAATGTAAAAATACATCAATCTGAGCCTACTGGTTGCACCTTTTGTTTTCATAAAAAAATAGACTAGACTTATATATATATATATATATATATATATATATATATATATTTATATATATATATATATATATATATATATGTATATGTATATATATATATATATATATATATATATATATATATATATATATATATATATATATATATATATATATATATATATATATATATATAATATATATATATATATATAATATATATATAATATATATATATATATATATATATATATATATATATATATATAATATATATATATATAATATATATATATATATATATATATATATATATATATATATATATATATATATATATATATATATATATATGTATATAGTGACAGGTTTATAATTGCCAATAGGGAAAAAATGTCTATATATTATTGCTAATGCTCCAAGCAATTATGATGGCACTGTCGAACGAGTACGTTGCAAAGATAACTACAAACAGACACAAAAGATTCATTGAATTGGAATAATACAATTTATTTTTCAAATATTGACATAAGATATGTGTTTTACTGAATACAATTCCTGGATTAGCGCGAGGTTAAAAAAAAGTATTCAATAAACGACCAAAACATAATACTTTCTGGAGAAAAACTTAAATTGGAAACATAAATAATATTTAAACAACTATTAACAGCTCTTATAACATTGAAAAACTTATATCTAATTCCATCGAAGTATGTATATAACTCTCCTTGAATTTTTGTTATATCTTCGCCAATTGCGAACACAAAAGATTGAATTGAAGTTTTCTGCGAATTCAAAATGTATATCCATTCTTCAATTTCTTGTGGTGTTTTTGCAAGATATAAAAATGAGTGCTGTAAGTGAAAATTTTTTGGTATGCATTCTTCCAGTAATATCGTTCTTTACAACTTTGTTGGTGGCTGCTTCATCTCGCCCATCTAGAAATAAAAATATATTATGGTCAAAAATGAAAAAGGTGAATTCCATATTTTAGAAAACTGATTTTCTTTTTCATTGGGACTCTACTTTTTAATGAAATGAGTATGTTATGAACTTTAAATGATGTTCACGAAATATGTATCAAATTATTCTCAAGCTGTCATTTGATTTCATAACAAATGAAAAAAGTGTTCTCTTTCAACCCTGACATAGAATAATAATATCAAGCTCTTTTTGAACTACTAACATTAGCATCACGGGGTGAACACCATTCACTGAAATACACAATCTACACAAGCAGATACTTACTTTCGTCGATATTTTCGATTTCCAATGGGCCTAGTAAATACTCAATCGCCTTGTCTTTGACATTGCCATTGAACAGAAATGCAATAATTTTTCACAGTTTTTGAGAAAAAAATTATCATTTTCGTTCTTCATGGTTGAGTCCATATCGATCTAGAAGTAAAGTTATAATAGTTAGTTGCAACTATAGCTATATTATACCTATTGAATGTAATAGGTAATACATGAAATTATACAAGATAAAATTAAAAATCATGAAAAATATACTTGTTGACCATGGACAATTTAATATATCACATAAAGTGAACAAGGAAAATTCTTCAATAATTTAAAAAAAAACATACCTACGCCACAGTTGCAAAGTAGACATCTTATGTCAGAAAGTTTGTATTCTAGCGACGGGTTTCTGCATTTTCGATCTCAGCGGTGAATTGTTGGTTTCCAATATCTTTGGTGGAGGGCGCTCTGGGTTGTTATACAGATAGTTGTCCGACCATGATTTATATTGAGGAAAAGTGAATACTGAATTAATATGAAGGTGCTTGGAATATTTCGGGGTCTACTTCAGATCCAGATCACACTTACAAGTATCGTCACAACCTGCAATAAATGATTATTTTTCAAGATGATGTTGAAATAGTGTAGGCCGTCAAATTTTAGTGAATAGTAGATTTTTTGTAAATACAATTTTCTTTTCAGTAATTTACTGAATTTACAGGGGTATTTAGCAAAACAATGTATGAGCAAGTTCCATTATTGAGCATATCTATTTCTCATAGCAAAATTCATAGTAGTTCGCGAAATAATATAAAAATTGTTCAAAATGCAATATATTTATATATTTTTACTATAAGTGCTCGAAAAACGCCATGTTTTCATTCTTTCGTCTCTTTCAACACTGTTCAGTGTAACTACTTATTTTTTTGAGATTGTATTCTGGCAAAAAATATTTTCGTAACTTTTATTCAAATGTTATAAAAAACTAACAAGATTTAAAAAATACAGTTACTGTACTTACCACCTTCTAAAGAAACTGCTTCCACAAAAATTTACTTATACACAAATAACACTTCACCGTTTGGCTGTTAGCGTTAGATAGATACTCGTATAGCGAATTAGGCGGAAATTTGGCATATTTACGTTGAGACGGTGGGGGTGCAGCCAGAAATTCATCAATCGATGATTCTTTAAGCATTGTCCCAATGCTCTCGGACATTGACCGAATGACTTAATACATTAGGTGATGAATGCAGTGCATTGCTATGATGAACTATACATAGGTTAATGTTTTCAATCATTAATGTTATGCCTATTGAACATAGCTTTATTAAAAGAGGGATTATGACAATGTGTCGTGATGATTAAAGGTACATAGTATTAATCACTATGTGGTCATTAACTTGATGTATTTTTCACATTGCTCTGATGTAAATAACATTATGATGATGACTATTTTCATTAGATTCATGATTTAATTACATTATCATAATGACCTACATTTCATTATAACAACAAAATCGTTGATTGATCAATCACAGCAATTCATTATTATCAATACATTTTGGACATTGTCCTAATGAAAAATACGTTATGATAATGAATATGCGGTCAATCATTGGCAGTGATTGATATCAGGCTCATTATTATTTTCTGTGTAGGTATACATAGACTGCTAAAATCGTAATACTTCCTTTTATTTTAGCCACAGTCGAGTACATTGTGAACCATATTGGAAATATTTTTGACTTTGATAAAAAAAATCACTGGGAAATATTGTATGCAAATTTCCGCTTTAATAACGGTAATATCACTAGAGAAATCTTCTGTGAAAAAATCGTTTATGTATTTATATATTTTTTGCTTTCAAAGTGCAGCCTGCCTGTACTAATTTTAGTGCTTGGGGAAATCTTGTAAAACATGACAACACGATTAATTTTAGTTGGCACATTTGAGTTATAGTAGTTGCTTATGAAGTATATTAGCTCTGTAATAATTGCAATCGACACAAAATATTCATATTAGTTAGCATCCATATTGGAAGTACGAGATAAGCTTTCCATTTCGTCGCCATTTTGTAAAGAAAGAAGAAAAATTTAGATAAAAACTAATATGAAACATAAATGGGCCAAATATTATCAGTAATATGATGTATATTTACTTTCTAACTGTTTTTTATACATTTGGCGGCAAAATTTATAAATAATTTTTTTTTAATACTTAATTAGTTTTTAACATTGTAGAAAAATGAGGGCGCATTAAAAAATTACTAAATATATACCACATATTACACATTAATTTTTCTTCCGCATTAAAATTTAATCATCTTATGATTTCAAACTTACTAGAAAATTCAAATAAATGGTGAAGGTACTTTATATATTATGGCGTCCATATCATTTTTAACGCGTAAACATGATTTAAAGTGATACAGAAGCATTTTGTCTTCAAAAGATGTAAAAAAACCTATTAAAGTTTTGTAACTATAACGTCACGCAACAAACTAATTGTATAATGAAATACAATATGTACGGTTAACGAACAAAAATATAGAAGTTCTTTATACGCTCTATAATAGAATTTTAAGACACCATTTTAGAACTATTATAGAATTCGTATGACATTGCTCTGTAACTATCGCATAGAAATTCTTTACGACTTGTAAGAACGTTTACACAACAATTCTATGAATGTTTTCTACATACCTTACAGAACAACTTAAAGAACTGAAAAGTTCTTTAGCACGGGGCCCATTTCTTTTGTATAACTGCTGTAAGAACGCTTTGAGAATGTTCTTAGAACAAACATTGCTCTATAAAATTTGCTGAGAAAACGTTCTTTCAACTGTAATAGAACATAAAATTGTTAGCTGGGATAAATACTGCGATATTCACAATCTTCAACTAGTAAAGTGGTAAATTTCAGGAAGTATTTGTTCTTGCCACGGAATTCTGCATTTGCGATCTAATCAGTGAATTGTTGGTTACTAATATCTTTGGCGAAAGGCGCTATGCGTTTTTATCCGAATAGTAGGTACTTCGGCGGCGACGCATTGTGGAATAATGTGAAAAATGTCAATTCACTTCGAGTCAAGTGAGCTGCATTGGAACGATCTAATAAGATCGGAGCAGCTGTCGTGCAGATCTCGAGTCGGGGTGAGTTGATGTTTTCTATAATTCACTGCTGAATTGTAGATGCAGATTTCGCGTCGCGAATTATATAACCCAGCAGCGTTGGAAGATTGTTTTTTATGTTTGTATTATCGAAAAAGATTTCCTTGTCCTCTTTCGTGATATGTGTAATTGACCATTGTTATCAAGTATATTATGCATAATTTGATTGTTGATATAAATTGAAACTGAACACATCAAAAACAAAATGTATGGTAATAGGTTCAAAGACAAACTGTAGAAAATATGCTGAGTTTGGGTTAGCCCTCAACATAAATGGCTCTAAAATTGATTTTGTTTCTGAAATAAAATATTTGGGTATTTTCTTGGATCCCCAACTTAGTTTTTCTAATCAGATAGATTATGGATTTTTTCGTCGCATTTCAAATTATTTGTCACAATGGGCAAAAATACTTGTATATAACACAGTTGTTTTACCGCACTTTAATTATTGTTGTTCCTTATTAATATCTTGTACTCAGGAAAATATAAATAGACTACAAATTCAGCAAAATAAAGTAATGCGCAATTATCCTTATTGTAATAAATATACCCCAATAGTAGGCATGTTGCAGGCTTTGGATTGGTTATCTGTCGGGCAGAGCATTAAGAAGGCGAACCTGGTTTTAATATATAAAATAGAGCATAAAAAATTACCAAAATATCTTAACGATTTTCTGAAAAAAAGATCAAACTTTCATGAATATAATATTCGTTCAGGCCAAGACTACAACATTCAGTGGGTTAAAACGGCAACTTTACAAAAATCCTTATTTTGTGAAGGTGTTCGCATCTTTAATGCTCTTCCCGGGATAATAAAGAATGCTCCTAATTTGAAAATTTTTATTAAAAGAGTTTGTACATTTTTAAGGGAAACATAGTAAGATAATGTTTATTTTTATAACTAACAACACGCTTTGAAAATATTTGTATTTCTTTTCAATAACTAGCCAAGTGCTAAATAAAGATTATTATTATTATTATTATTATAAAACCCAGAATATTAGTAATAGGACTCATTTCTGAAATATAAACGAAAATCTCAGATACCTTCAACACGGCAATGCAACAATAATAACAAATATACAATAAGTAAAGTGAACAAGAAAAATTCTTTAATAATTTAAAAAATTATCAAACAACTTTCCAAGGGAGCTGGTTATACGTATTCCGCAACGCAAAATCTGCATTCACAATCGAACGGTGAATTATAGAAATTGTCAAGTCACCCCGATTCAAAATCTGCATACAGCTGTTTCGATCTTATTAGATCTCATCAGTGCAGCTTATTTAACTCGGAGTGAATCAACAAATATCTAATTGTTCTCCAATAAAAATCGTGGTCAGTAACACTGTCTGGATAACAACCCAGAGCGCCCTCCCACCAAACTTGACAATTTCTATAATTCACCGTTCGATTGTGAATACAGATTTTGCGTTGCGGAATACGTATAACCAGCTCCCTTGGAAAGTTGTTTGATAATTTTTTAAATTATTAAAAAATTTTCCTTGTTCACTTTATGTAATGTATGAAATTGACCATGGTCAACAAGTATGTTTTTCATGATTTGATTGTTGTATTTTGCGTATTACGCTACTAGCATCTTCGGAGCGCGCTCTCGTGAGTATATCCAAAGGTTTTAAATCACTATGTAAGTGTGCCTTGGAATCATATTCACCACTGTTGTAGAGTAGATATCTTCATATCAAGAGGTACGTGTTTGCGCGACAAATTTCTGCATTTTCGGTCTAAGCGGTAAATTGTTGGTTCCCAATATCTTTAGTGGGAGGGCGCTCTGGGTTGTTATCCAGACCGTGTTAGGGACCACAATTTGTATTGGGGAACAATTTGAAATTTGTTAATTCACTCAGAGTCAAATAAGCTACACTGATGAGATCTAATAAGATCGAAACAGCTGTATGCAGATTTTGAGTCGGGGTGACTTGACTATTTCTATAATTCACCGTTCGATTGTGAATGCAGATTTTGCGTTGCTGAATACGTATAACCAGCTCCCTTGGAAAGTTAATTTTTTAAATTATTAAAGAATTTTCCTTGTTCACTTTATGTAATGTATGAAATTGACCATGGTCAACAAGTATGTTTTTCATGATTTGATTACAAATATACAACTATAACTAATTCCAGGAATTTATACTATAAATAAAAATATGGTTGTTATATGTAATAAATAATATAGTTAATGTTCGTTGTTGAGAAATGAGTATTTTATTCCTAAATGTTCAGTTATTCACGGAACATTGCTATTTATTCAACCCGCGTATACTCTGATGATGATAAATACTGCCAATTAAACATTATTTTCAAATATCAATTTTTCAGCCGATTCAGGAGGGAAACATTCATGTTGGAGCGACATATATATTCAATGATATTATTCCACAGGGATATCTCAAATAAAGAGATTTCATAAAATGTATTGATCGAATTTTTTGTTTTTATGTCTAATATTTATGACATATTTACTAGTCATATTTTCCCGGAAAATAATAAACTATTGCAGTGTATCGAAAGTCAGTAGAGAACATTCTTATTAACATTGAGAATTAATTCCCTATAAACATATTGTTGTTTTTGTAGAACATATGATTTTATATTGAATTCAAAATTATTATTATAAACTATTTTACACAGTGTATTTTAGGTAAGTAAACAACTTTTAAACTTATCTTTTTCTTCGAGTGCCGCCAAATTTTAAAATCGTTGAAATGTGCTGCGACAAAAAGGGTTGACAATCATTGGATCAGCCGTTTTGTCGCTAAAGCGCTCGAAAGAAACATTCACGGACCCGGTATATCTTACATGAATAATGAATACCTATAAGGAAAGTACCTAGTTGAAAATGGATAAAACGAAAAAAATGCATTTATTTAGTGAGTGTTTTATAATACATAGCCATCAGTAAAATTAAGCATTATAATAATTGTTGGGAACGATGAATCGCTGCTGTTATAAATTGGACTGCCTTAATCAAACAAACAGGAGAGGCCATTTTATAAACTGAATAAAACCCTCGGCACATAATTTCGATTGCGTTTTCAGTGTGGAAGAAATTTCAAACCTTCTTCGACGTAAGTGCTGCGAAACCACAGCGAACTCAAGACATCCAATAATTTTCGGGATCCAAACTTTTTTTAGATGAATGCTGCTAACCCAACATGTAAATTAGACAAAAAGAATCTAGGTCTTATAGGAAAGATGTTACAGTGAGAAATGGAGTGGATTTTATTCTTCTACTTCTTCTTGTTCCTGCATTTTTTTCTATCAACAATTAAATTAGTCATGAAATTTTTCAAAGTTTTGGGAATTACGGATTCTGTATCATCCATCAACAGTCAGGAGCGGAATACTCTTCAACATCGTAAAATTAGGATCTGATGTCATCGCATGTTATTTTGGCTGCAGCTTCGACTATTCAGAGCCTCCCTTCTTCTTCAGATCTATAGTTCTGTTGGGAAAATGCGTCATTCAATATTTTCTCTCCTATATTTTTTGAAACAAACCATAGTCTGCTTATTCTTTGAAAAGGTGAACAGTATGCCATTGCCATACTTTCCTTGAAGTCGAGCTTTCACTGTCCTTTGATCTGGTTTGTAGTCTCCTTTTATTATGACACTCATCATCACTATTTTCCATGTATGTGTATGTATGCTGCATTACTACATCAATTGCCTGAGCACTTGATCCCCGTCTTCTCTGTTGCCCGTCTGTGTTTGTTGTTCGTTTTCCAATAAGTTCTATTCGGCACTTTTTATGATATTGCGCCTCATATGCAACCAAATCAGGTATATGCTCAGTTCGGCGTAAAACCGCCCTTCCAAATTCATCATCACGATCTCGTACGTCCTTCTCAAAGCAGGAGCTGTTTTGGCTTCTGCCGCTAAAAATTGTTTGGTAATTGGTAATCCACATATAGAGCAGTTTGTGCTGAACGTGAATTCGGGAACTGCTGATCTGGTTTCTCTGGGTGTATGGCTCCACTAATTCCTTTTGTATCTTAATGTGTGCGTAAGTGGCTCGCTCATATGTGTGTATTTTCCGACACTTATCGTGCACTCTGATAGATGTTTTAAAATTTTCCCTCGTTCTGTAAACTCAGATTTTGGAAACTCTTCATTTTATGGGATATTTCTGTGAAGTGAAAAATAAATAGACATAATGCATTAAATTTGACTGTACCAGTTCTTGACTACTCTCAATTTATCCCACATTTTACGATTTCTTTCCTAATCTATCACCTTTCTCTGTAAGTTTTCACATTTATATGGCTTCACAATTTCACTTGAAACTAACATTGCTGTGTTAGTGTTGGTTTTGAAGAGCCATGTTTTGACGTCATCACATAAGCTCCGTCTCTATGTCAAATCCCGATTACTTAATATCAGTGTGTGGAGCTTCTAAGTATGTCGAAGGAGGATCCTGACTCTCAACAATAAAAGGACTCTGCAACATTTTTTTTCTTCAATACTTCCAAAATTTGACGGCATAATTTAAGAATTTCACGGCACACAAAAATACCGCGGCACAGTGATTGAGAATCACTGCCTGAGTCTTCTATGAAAAAAACCTTATTCATGAGAATTATACTGTTATATAATATAAATTGTATAATGTAATAAACAGTTGAGTATCACAGCAAGGTCGATTCTCGCAAAATCGTTGAATGTCACTCTATATATGGAAATATGGCGATTTTTTGACGCGTTCTAGCTGCAAAACGGTTAGCCTTACAACAAAACGTATCATGTAAAAAATGTGTGCAATTGTGTTTGCTTCAATTTTGTATGAAATGGGTATGACAAAAATCGATTCCTTTTTGAGATATATAGGCCGAAAACTGAAAAGAGTGTCAAAATTTGATCGAAAAGTGCCCAAAAATCAAAGTTCCGGGCCAAATTTTCAACAGCAAACTTCAAATTCGTGTTCAGCGACCCAAAAAACAAAAAGGGTGAGAAAATCAAAACTATAGAAAAATTTCTTTCTGAGCCCTCGTAATATGCCTAGCCTATGACTAGAAGGCAGATTTTTATTATGCAAATCATTTAATTAATGAGAACCACTAATTTTTCTCTGACTTTAAATATTGAATAGATAGAATGAGGGTTTGAAACCAGACTTCTCAGAATCTTTGTAAATAAATAGAGTCAAATAACTAGGTCTTATTCTCAATAGTCAGGTTCAACAATAGAGTTTCAGGCTGTAGTTCAGTTTAGATGTTCATGTTTGTAGAATTCCACCATTATGAATTTAGCATCTGATGAAGAAACAGAACTTCGAAATTTGCATCATGATTTGTTATTTGCCTATTCGTGAACATCACATCATGGTACATTATAATAGTATAAATAATTCTTACACACTTCAATGTGCATTCATACATACCAAAAAAATATATTCATCTTAGTTCGGCTTGAGCTATTTGTTCTTCTGCTACTCCACTTGTCAGGGAATTCATGGAAACTGAATTGAATAATCCATGCGCCGAATTATTCCAGTGAACAAGTATTCGAAAAAATTCGAGCTCAAACCAAATATCTTTCGGCAATGCTTAACGAATCAAGTAGAAATCCAATTATTCCTTCTATGCACTCATTAGGTTGGCCCAAAATGGGGCCCTAAGAGGAATTATTTGTCGCAGATAAATTATTCATTTACAATCTGAATGTGAATTTATTTTATTTTAATAACAAAATCAGACATGTAGCATAAAAGTTGAATTAATATTCAGTCAATTTCTGAAAAAAAATATATTATTCAGATGGACCACTTTAGCAAATGAGAGAAAAATATCCTTGTATTCAAACTAATGAAGACCACTGTTCAAAAAATACCTTAGCACATTGAGCATTCGATCAAACTGGCGAATTAATAAATATTTTCCTAAATATTTGAATTTATGCAAAATTATGTTGAAAGAATATTCTAAATGTGTCCTGGATTTAATCATTGTCTTGCAGAAATAGAATACTAACTGATGCAGGTGTTAGATGCTAAATCGTAATAAAGAGCTCGGAAACCTACGGTTTTCTACTAAAAAGGATCTTAAATAATTAATCGTATCGTGCTGCAGTGGTTTTTAATTCCTACTTGAATCTCCTGGACTACGATTCTCGAAACTTTTCTGGCGTTTGATATATACACACACACACACATATATATATATATATATATATATATATATATATATATATATATATATATACATATATATATATATATATATATATATATATATATATATATATAATTATATAAATATATATATATATTAATATATATATATATATATATATATATATATATATATATATATATATATATATATACCAAAGTATTGTCAAGTCTATAACTAATAAGTGAATAACTAATTTAAAAACATATTCTTTTATTAGATCGAATGGAATACTTCGCGAAATGAACTCAACGTTTCCGGAAAACTCTTCTGTTTCACATCAGTTTTGGAGCAAGTCATCATTATTAGTTCAATAGTCGTACGCCAGAATTATAAATATCGATACAATTTCAAAACTTCAAAATCAATTCATTATTATTCTGATTCTCAATATAAGTCCTTTACCAGCCATATACTTCGAAGATTTTCTCCTGTTCATGATGGTTACTTAAGATGCATTAATCTTAACATTATTGTAGATTCACCAAATAATACAAACCTCAAGAATAATTGATCTAATTAAATAATAATTTATATAAGGTATTAACAATGTTGTATATTTAATTAACCCCCATTTAGCTTTAGGAAGCCCTCACATAATGCAGACCCCTGACGTAAACGTGACAATATATCTATATATATATATATATAAATATATATATATATATATATATATATATATATATATATATATATATATATATATATATATGTATATATATATGTAGTTGCGTGAAATGATCTCAGCTATTATCAGAAAAATTGTTATTTCATTCTGATTTGAATCTCAGGTGCAATAGTGAGAATCAAAAAATAAGTAGTGCAACATAATACCTGGTTTTTCTTCGAGGTACAAAAACAAAAAGTTCTTTCTGATTAGGAGAAGATAAGGGATTCGGAATACGGTAGATAAAAACTTCCTGAAAAACTTAAAAGATAAACACAGGTGTTATTTAATCCAGTGAATCTAATCAATTATTTAGGAGGATCTTCAGCTAAGAAATTAAAATTATTTCAAAATGGAATGTTTTCTATGTAAACAGATGAAACAGCCGACGGAAAGAGTAAAAATTCCAAGTTTTCCATGTGACAAATGCAGAAATATGACATATGCAGAATGTAGTGAATTGAGCACAACCGAACTAAGATGCATCCCCTACAGAAACGATCCTCAAAGTATCAATGCATGAAATGTAGAAATCTTGCTACCCTAGAAATTCTTCAAAATACAATCATAGGCAAGGACAAAATAATTAAGGACTAAGAAATAATAACTGCTACAAACTGCTACAAGAGAAAATTAATACTTTGGAAACATCAAATATTCCCTCTAATTCTGCAATTTTGAAACAACAACAGATAGAAGGCTCCAAACAAATAAAATATAACTGCCCAAAGATAATCGTAAAACCGAAGCAACAACAACTATCAGAACAAACCAAAAAAGACATTAATACAAACATCAATCCTGCCAAACTGATAGTCGGAATTGCAAATACAAAACCGTCTAGAGCTGGTATAATGATCATTACATGTCAAACGAAAAATGAAACAGAAATACTTAAGGAGGCACTAGAAAAAAAACTGAAGAATGACTAAAACATAGGACTTAGCAAGTTAAGATTACCAAAAATTAAAATTGTCAACTTCAATCAAGAGTATGACACTAAAGATATAGAAAACTACATCAAAGAGCAAAACGATATACCAGCGGAAATCACAGTAAACTATATCCGTAGAAATTGAAATGGAACGAAAACAATCCTATGTGAATGTACACCAAATGCATTTCATCAAATGATGAACCTGAAAAAGCTGAAGAACATGAGGAAAGATTGTGTCTCAAAATAACTGTGATCTTTCCAATGTAAAATACAAAACAAATTATGCTACGAACCATCAAACTAACGATTCACAGTGTCACACCCTGAAATATCATATCAGTGAAATAAAGTACTTTGAATGATGAGTTCAGTTTTCTATTTTTTCTCAGTGAATTCACAATTAATACATCCCTACACATTTCCCGCATTCGATGGATACCGCGGAGATACAGTTATTAGTAGATCTGCAGACTAGAGCACCACCACTGACGGCTGTCAACCAATGCATTGAAACAGATGAACTCACTGAAAACCTGAATCAGTTTGAAAAACGCCGTATTTTTCAAATACTTCACTTATTAGAAGTGCTTATAAAAACAATAGATATTTATCATAATATTAGACGATAAGCAATGTAACTGATTTTACAATTCCTGGCTACACCACAATATACAATAATAGCATAATCAACCTGTGTGATGGATTGCTTATTTTCATAAAATCCAATATTAATTACAACGTAACTCACACAACCATGCCGATAACAAAGATAACCATAAGTAGAATAAAATTTGAGCTAAAAAAATCGAATTCAATATTATACCCTGCTGTAGATCACCCTCTACCAACGACAATGATTTTATTGAAGATCTATACACATACATCTCAAATGAAATGAAGCTAAATATTGACATACTCATTGGTGATTTTAACTACGATATATTTAATGAGGATAATGTCAGGACAAATAACTACACATCAATGTTAATGTCTTGTGGATTCGAATCCTATATAAACACACACACAAGAATTACAATTACCTCAAAGTGTTGTTTGAACCACATTTTTATTCGAAAATCAATACAAGAAAGCACAATTCATTTTGTACTACTTGTAATAAACTCGAATATTACCGATCACCATCCAATTTTCCTATCAATTAATAGCACAAAATCTGAAAACAAAACAAATAGAACCACAAAAACCATAAATACATTTGATACAGACAAATTCCTGCGGATAGTGAGTGATTGCGAATGGGATAACATTCTAAAATCCCAAGATTCTGCGCTAGCTTATAATGAATTTGAAGAAACTTTTTCCAATGCTATAAAACAATCTACTTCGAGAAAGACAGTATAGTTCAAAGAAAATAATAAAAAAATCTATGGATAACAAATAGTATAATTAATTCTATCAAACACAGGGATATACTTAAGAAATAGCTGAATAAAAGCAGAAATAATGTAGAACTACAGGAAATATAAAAAAAATATAGAAATCATCTCAATCGATTGATAAAAACAGTTAAATCCGCTTACTACTCGGATCTTATTTCAAATTGTAAAAATGATATGAAAATAAAATAACATAGTGAAAGAAGCCACAAATGAAAACGACCAGAAAACAAATCGAGACATATAGTCCAGTCAATGACGGTAAAAAAAGTGTAAACTGTGTATTTATCCCATACATCACCAATTTGTATGAAAATTTGGATTTAGGTTCTACTTACCATCTGTTTTAAAGTCTACCCTGTGCCGGGGATTGCTTTTTCTCTGGGGGTAGATGCCACCCCTTCTTGGGGTTGAAAAATTTTTCATTGAAAAAAAGTATGGAAATCAATGAACTGACCAATTCTAAGCAACTTTTGTTCTATGAAGTTGTTTCTGAAAGTCAATACTTTTCGACTTATTCGTGAGTGGTATTTTTGTTTTGTGTGTGTACTATATACAAATTTGTATGTCCTATATACAACTTGACTTGTCCAATTTTTGCCGATGTCTGAATAGATCAATATTATTATTATTATTATTATTATTATTATTATTATTATTATTATTAGTGAAATTGTCGTTTTTCAGGCAAAAAGCCACGTTTTCAGATTCTTTTTCGCGAATAACTGGAAAAATATCCATTTAATCGAAAAACATGTAGAGAGCAAAATTATAGCTTATAAAAAAACAAAGAAAATTGTGTGTTGGTAATGTACTCTGACCCAATACAAATGGAATTATTGCTTGTTGAAAGTTGATTGGTATTTACCACTATGTGTATTCATGAATATACTATAAACATATTCTAATTTCTACAAAAATGTGCTTTTGGTTTTTTTCCCCATAACTCGCTTAGTTTTTGAGCAATCAAGTCTTTAAAAAAAGCATTTTCTAGTTTTCCTTAAGAGCTATGAGCTTATCTAAATGAAACTATTTTTCAGCTTCTATTTTTGAAAAGGTTCTTGCTAAAAGGGCTCAAAAAGGGTACTTTGCGCGAACACACGCAAGCTTCAAATGGCCATATCTTACTCAATTTTGATCCTACAAAAAAAAATTTTTTAATAAGAAAAACCTACAATTTCGTACTCTACAAAATTAGGCGTATCAGTAACAGTTTTTGAGTTATTGTGAAGAAAAGGTGATTTTTCGCTAAATTACGAAAAAATTTTTCTCTCTTCGAAATCAATTTTTTTCAAAATGAAGTACTTTAAACTAGTAAAACACTCAGAACGTATTATGAAAACATAAATGAAGTCAATTTCAAAGTGGCAACAATTTTTTTTCAATGGGGTGGAAGAGAGGGTGAGATTTCCACTATTTATTTCTAACGAATATATACGAATCGACATTTTTCTCCCCATAACTCGCTTAGTTTTGATGCTAGGATCTTTCATAAGAAATAAAATAAAGGCTTTTTAGAGCACTTTGAAAAAAATTTCATGAGTTTTCCCCGAAACATGCATTGGTTTTTGGTTATTGTACGTAGAAACTTTTCATTTTGGCGAATGAAAATACCAAGCAACTTTCAAAAAGCAATAATTCCGTTTTTATTGGGCCTGCATACATCATAAATACACAATTTTCATTTTTTTTTCTATAGGCAATAAATTTGCTTTTGACATTTTTTTCGATTAAATGCATATTTTTCCAGTTATTCGCGAGAAAGAATCTGCAAACGTGTTTTTTTTGACTGAAATCCTACAATTTCAATCGCGAATAAGTGGAAAAGAATTGACTTTCAGAAAAAACTTCTTGAAACAAAAGTTTCTTAGAATTAGTCAATGTATCGATTTCCGTACTTATTTTCAATAAAATTTTTCACCCCCAAGAAGGGGTGGCATCCACGCCTAGGGAAAAAGCAACCCCCGGCACAGGATAGACTTTGAAATAGATGGTAAATAGAACCAAAATCCAATTTTTTATGAAAATCGGTGCTGCATGCGATAAATACACGGGAAAACGGTCATTGACTGGACTAATATTTATATGTACTGAAAGAGGAGAACACTTTACTGATGACGAAAAAATGGCAAATTTTTGTAATTTATACTACATAAATGTGAGCACTGATATGGTCGCAATAGTTCCTGCTGCAACCCACAACTTCAAAATAAGTACCCACAAATGGAAAACTCCTTCTTCCTCACGCGAATTGATGAAAACGGACTCATCCATCATATTAACTCTCTGAAAACATCCAGTTCTCCTGGAATAGATGGAATAACAGCAGCTATTCAAAAAAATGTCATATTTACATACTTAAACCGCTTGTACACATAATAAATCTTATATTTTATAATGCAACATACCGCAAAAGTGTCGGTAGTTATACCAATGTACAAAAACAGAGACAAAAATTCTATACAAAATTATAAACCAATATGCTTGATAAACACCTTTGCAAAACTATTTTAAAAATGTCTTAAAGTAAGATTATATGACTTTTTCGAGAATAATAACATCTTGAGTGAAAAACAATTCGGATTTCGTCCAGATACAAGTATAGATGAGGCAATGTTCGAACTGATTAATCAGATAAAGAACAATTTAGACTGCGGAAGCAAGTGAATTGCAGTCTTTCTTTATCTAGCGAAGACTTTTGATACTGTTCCTCATACATCACTTTTGGAAACTTTGGAGATTTTCAAAAACTATATATCACATAGGAAGCAAGCTCTAAGGATAAGGAATAAGAGTAGCACATATGAAAACGTACAAATGGGAGTACCTCAGGGAACTATTTTGGGACAATTGCTCTTCATAATATACATCAACTTATTATTGAACATGCACATGAATGGAACTATTCTTTTCAAACGCTGATGACACCGTCTTATTATACGAAGGGAACACAAGGCAACATGTCAAAAAAAAAGGCTGAATATGGTACATCTTTAGTAAAAAACTGTTTGGACTACAATAAACTCTCATTGAATGTAAAAAAAACTTCGTACGTAGCCTTCTTTTTAACAGACGCTAATAGACCGAATTTTGGGAAAATATACATCACAAACACCAATCTAGAAATAAACGGCAATGACAGAACTGAATATTTAGGCATCATAATAGATAAAAACCTGAAATGGAAAGATCAAATAAACAGCAAAACTGCACAGATTCATCCACAAATTTTATGAGTTACGAAAAATAATGAATAAAAAACTCCTAATCATACTGTACAGGACCCTGGTCGAGTCGATTCTGAAATATGGAATTATTACCTGGGGAGGTCTATATAGCAATGCCCTACAACATTTAACAATCTTTCAAAATTATATAATTGAAATTATACTACAAATAAGGAGTCTGTACACAATGTTCTTATATAACGAAGAGATATTAAGTGTTAGATCCTTGTATGTTCATGCATGTTGTGTTTTCATCCATAAAAATCAACAGTTGATAAACAGAATTGATCAGTGCCATGAAACACACGCAGAGACCAACAACCTACTAAAGAATTCTTATTATCAAAAAGACGCCAACCAAAGATTCATAACAACAGCCCACCACTTCACCACAAGATATAAGAAACATCAAAAAACAAAACATATTCAGTAAAAAGTCAAGAGATTACATAGGCAAACATCCAGACAAGTACATACACAGCCTAAAGACTGATTCTACCAATTTAATACAGATGCTTATCTGTACAAAAAGAAACCTACCTCTGATGTGGTTCCTACACAAATGCACATAACTGAATTTTTGATTCTAAAATGGATAAACAACTGCACAGACAGGTGTAAACCTAAATGCTAACAAAAGTGAAGAAGAGTAGAGAAAATCTATACCAACATGAAAGGCCATATTGAAAATCACTTCCATTGCATCCCTGTGATCCCTGGCAGTGAATATGGTAATTTTCAGTAGGCTTTAAATC
Organism: Cynegetis impunctata; assembly: GCA_030704885.1. NCBI lineage: Eukaryota > Metazoa > Arthropoda > Insecta > Coleoptera > Coccinellidae > Cynegetis > Cynegetis impunctata. The sequence goes on from JARQZK010005232.1 coordinate 94,061, forward strand.
GACGTCTTCTATCGTTATTTGTATTATTTTATATATAGATATATATATATATATATATATATATATATATATTTTGTTCATTATATACATTAATTGTATACTTAATGTTGACTCAGCGGGTGAAATATCGACATTTGCAGATGACACTGTGATCTTCTACGAAGATGAAACATGGGAAGAACTGAAAACGAAGGTAGAAATAGATTTGGACAATCTGATTGACGCATTCAGTGATAAATTTCTAACAATTAATTTTAATAAAACGTGTTTTTTGACCTTCAGCTGTTTCGCAAATAATGTCCCCAAATATGATAAACTGAGACTTTATAGAGATGGTGGTATTATTGAAATCTTAACGAGAGATCAAGTGAAGTACCTCGGTATTATAATAGACAGACATATGAGATGGAATTCTCATATAAATGGTATGATATCTGGCTTGAGAGGACTGCTGCAAAATTTTAGATTTCTTAGACGTGTTCTAGACCCTTCAAGATTGAAAATAGTATATTATGCTTTAGTTGAAAGTAGATTGACATATGGGAATTTGTTGTGGGGCTCAGCTGCAAGGTGTCATATAATAAAATTAGAAAGAATCCAAAAGAGGTTACTAAAATTAATGCTTGGCAAGCCAAGTGATTATCCATCGGATAATTTATATAGGGAAGCAGATGTTTTGGATATAAGGCAGCTTTTTTTTCTGAAGAGTGTAATAACAAAATATGAGGAAAGGTTGAAATTGAGTTATGTGGAACACAACTATGAGACCAGGTGTGTTACGCAGCAAAAGACTAGGACGGCTTTTTACTCTAGTACTGTGGGGCGCCGATCTTTCGAATATCTGGGAAATAGATTATTTAATTTTCTACCGTACGAGATAAGAAACCTGGAAACTAGGAAACTATTTGTAGGTTGAAAAAAGAATTATCTAAGGGAACGACCTAGATATCTCATCGGCTCCTTGATTGAATGAGAGAAAGCGTTCAGTCTTGGATGATGTGTCGGGATTCAGATTGTGAATAAATGCACAGACGTTACTTCAGATCATTATTTAACTTAGAGAAAATTTATCCCACGCTCTGGCAAAGCCTTTGTGGGAGTAGAGTATTATTTTGTTTATTTACATTTTAGGAATGATAATTAGAGTAGGTTGTCATATTATAGGAAAGAAAATGGTATGTATTAATTTATGTTATATGAAATTTTGTCAAACTTATGTTAAATAAACTTATATTATTATTATATATATATATATATATATATATATATATATATATATATATATATATATATATATATATATATTATAATATATATATATATATATATATATATATATATATATATATATATATATATATATATATATATATATATATATATATATATAATATATATATATATATATATATATATATATATATATATATATATATATATATATATATATATATATATATATATATATATATATATATATATATATATATATATATATATATATATATATATAATATATATATATATATATATATATATATATAGTTATATATATATATATATATATATATATATATATATATATAAATTTTTTTGGGTACATCTTGATAACTGCAGTGACTCCTATCTGAGGAGATGATGAAAAATATTGTAGAATACAAAGTCAAAGTTTGGATAAATTGGGCCTCCGACGATTTATTAAGCAGTGGATAAAAGGTCATAAACATACATGTTTCAAATTGGTAGCAAGAGATGTTGAAATTAACCGCTGCCATTTTATGTAAAAATTTCTTATTTTTCCGTAACTTTTGAGGTAGTGCGCGCTTCTACAGGTCTCCTAGAGTACATTAGTAGGTTGAACTTCCTTAAATGTGTTGGGAAGGTGTACTCTTGTGATTTCAACTGTTTTGCTTAACCATCAGCTTTTAATTTAGAGACTTCATGTTTTTTCGTGATTCTTGAGGTTTTGCACATCTCCACAGCTTCTACTGTTTGAGTTAGAGGTTGAAACTTGATAAATCTATAGAGTTGATACAATGAAAGCTCCCACTGAAAATTGTTTTCGATTTATTCTACCGCAGCAACTTTTATGTGAAATTCTAAAAGTAAGAGAGGATTTTCGAACATTGCGCAACTTTGCAGCTACTCAAAAATTAATTTAAAAAGCTGAAATTTCGTGACTGAATTTAATTGATTGTGAGATGGTACTATTTTTCATATTATGTTTCAGAGGTTTTTTCTGACTGTCGCATTTTGTATGTATAACTTTCATGCGTTTTTGCAGGTGTTCAAAAATTAGTTTTTCTCTTCATCCTCTACAAATTGACCTAGGTTGAGGGTTAGGAATTTGTACATACAAAAATATGAGGGAAAAATACGACTTCAGTGCTTGTGCGTTTTTTCATATGAATATTGAGGATTTTAATCATGTGAATGACCAAACGATGCATGGATTATAAGGCCTAAATGTGCATTAGTAAATTGAATTATCTTTATACTTATGCATTATGTTGTACAACTTCATGGAAAGATTTATATAAGAGAAAATTCGACAAATAAAAGTTTTGATAATTTATTTAGCTCCTTAATAATAGAAACAGTGCATATAACTTTACCTACCATTACGAAAAATTTAATAAGATGAATTGAAAATATTTTATTGAAATAACTGATCATAAACATGCTATTACAAAATAAATAAGAACTATATTGAAAATAATTGAATAGAGTGAAAAAGGTCAGTTATTTTAAAGTCGTCAATCATGAGTTCCGTAAGCCGCAGAACCACACGAATTGATAAAAGTTCCGTTGATTGAAAAATGTTGGTACACTTCCAATTAATGTTTTCTTCTTTCTTTTGAGTGGAAATTTCGAAATACTTCATCGGTTCGCTTTAGATTTTCTCCGAAAATTTAATTAGGAGTTCAATTTTATTTTTCTTTGAGCACATTCATAGAAGAATGTATATATATATATATATATATATATATATATATATATATATATATATATATATATATATATATATATATATATATATATATATATATATATATATATATATATATATATATATATTTTGAAAAACCACATTTCGTATTTACTGTTTATTTATTTCGGTTGTGTACAATTTTACATAATAAGAAGATGACAACGATTGAAATTTTTCGGTGGAGCTTTCTCTCGAAAATAAGATAAATTGACTGTGTATCATTTGAACAATTAAATCTTCAAATTTTCGCAAATAAATGATTGTTCACTTTTTGAATTAGTGCCTAGCAATATGATATTCTTCTAAGACTTAAATTTCATATATTCATCCACTGGATTGAGAAGTTTTTGCTACTGCTCAATTTCGCGATATCAAAATTTGAATCTAATAATTTTGTTCTGCCTTAAAAAAAAAACTGCAAATACAAAATTTCAGTTCATGTATGAGAGTTGTTGGAGATTTCAATATGTTACAGGGAAAAAAAAAAATATATATATATATATATATACATATATATATATATATATATATATATATATATATATATATATATATATATATATATATATATATATATATATATATATATATATAATATATATATATATATATAATATATTATATATATATATATATATATATATATATATATATATATATATATATATATATATATATATATATATATATATATGTATATATATAGGGTGGCGCATCCTATACGCGTCTCTGTAGGGAAAACGACTTAAAATTTGAATTTTTTTTTTCTTAATAGGGATATATAGGGCCATTAATACTACAAATTAAAAATAATTTGGATTATACAAGGTCACCCAAAACTAGGAATTTATATCAAAGTTAAGTTTTTTAAAGAGAATACCCTATTTTTGATGGTGTCTTTTGATTCCCCGAAAAAAATAAAGTTAAGTTTCCGTAATTTTTTCTATACTTATCTCTTTTCGTTTTTGAAACAATTGAAGCATTCCTAATTTGTAATTTGAAGAACATTACCTAGTATGTCGCGGTTATTTAAAACACATCAACAGTCACCAGCGAAATGCGTAGCCAAGATATTAGACTATCGAATAAAATGCAAATATAACTCTAGAAATCAATAAACAGTTTTTATGACACTCACCAAGAACAAGCTCCATATCAATTCTCTCTGCTTTAGAATAAGCTTTCATGTTTCAAATTCGATTTTTAGTACGTTTGATATCTAACTTACTAAATAGAAATGTCAAACTCGCATCTGACATTCAAGTTCATCAGTCACTTTGACGGGAAAGAGTTTTTACAAAAATTAGCTATGTTAAACATAAAAACAGATATTCACTAAAAAATGAATTTAGGTATAGGGGTTAAATTTAGGTATAGAAAAATCTTATATGGAATGAAAGATAATTCAAATGTCTAATAGTTCAAGTAAATAAATACAGAGTATGCCATTCAAAATAAGAATATTATTCAATACATCATGTATGTTGAATTCAATGAGACTTCGATTTATTCGATAGTCTAATATCTTAGCTACGCACATCGCAGGTGACTGTTGATGTGTTTCAAATAACCGCGACATACTAGGTTATGTTGTTCAAGTTTACAAATGAAGAATTCTTCAAATGTTTCAAAAACGAATAGAGATAGGTATAGCAAACATTACAGAAACTTTAGTTCATTTTTTCCGAGGGACCAAAAGACACCATCAAATTCAGGGTAGTATATAAATAATAGCCCTGAATATCCTCATTAAGAAACAAATTCGAATTTTAAGTCGTTTTCTCTATAGAGACCATGTATAGGATGCGCCACCCTGTATATCTATATACGTATATATATATATATATATATATATATATATATATATATATATATATATATATATATATATATATATATATATATATATATATATATATATATATATATATTAATATATACATATATATATTTTTCTATATATATATATATATATATATATATATATATTATATATATAATAATATATATATATATATATATATATATTTATTCGAATGGTTTGTTGCCTGTGATCTATTTTTAATCTTTTGATAATTATTAACAATAACAGGCTGGTTGAATCTTAAAAAACTCAATTTTATCAAAAAGTTGACGCCTCACCAACGACATTCGAAATTGAAATTTCTTTGACATTTTATTGATTTGAAAAAATTGAAAAAAAAGGCTGCCTTTGTATATGCTATTCAGTCTAATATTAATATTCAAAATTGTAATTATTAGATGGTAAGGGAAACCAAAGAAACCTTTACCTACGTAATGTTTGAAAATAATAATAATAGGGTACTATTTATTCTAAGAACAAAGAAATTAGTTATGGGAAAACATTAAAGAAGTGGAGTAGAATTATCGGTATAGTACGCTATATGGAAGCAGCCGTTGACACGTGTTTCGGACTCTTTGGTCCTCATCAGAACGGCGTAGCTAAGTATTTGGATTGAAAATTTGGAGATGAAAAAATAGTTTAATAAATAAAATCCTCTGTTATGGAAGAAAATCACTTATTTGTGGTTTATTGTTTGAACTCTCCGGTATGGGAGATTTGGTCCAAACTTTGCCACGAAGGCGATTAATTCCATCCGAGGAGATCTCAGAAAGAGTAAATTAATATTAAAAAAGAAAATAGTTTTGGGAAAATATTAAACAAGTAAAGCAAAAATTTATCCGGTATAGTTCGTTTATATGGAAGTAGCCGTTTTTAATGAAATTTTTTTATAATAAAATCCTCTGTTATGGAAGAAAATCACTTATTTGTGGTTTATTGTTTGAACTCTTCGGTATGGGAGATTTGGTCAAAACTTTGCCACGGAGGCGATTAATTCCATCCGAGAGATCTCAAGAAAGAGTAAATTAACATTAAAAAAGAAAAATAGTTTTGGGAAATATTAACAAGTAAAGCAAAAAATTATCGGTATAGTTCGTTTATATGGAAGTAGCCTGTTTTTAATGAAATTTTTTATTTATTTAGAATTTCAAATCTTTTTTAAAAAAAAAAGGGGTACTTACAGTTTAAAACTCTCAGCTTAAAGTTTAGGATCATTGGCATATATTTTCAGCTTGCAATATTTAATTATTTATTCGAAATTGTTGTTGCTGTGATCTATTTTTAATCTTTTGATAATTTATTAGCAATAACAGGCTGGTTTGAATCTTAAAAAACTCAATTTATCAAAAAAGTTGACGCCCTCACCACGACATTCGAAATTGAAAATTTCTTTGACCATTTATTGATTTGAAAAATTGAAATAAACAGGGCTGCTTTGTATATGCTATTCAGTCTAATATTAATATTCAAAATTGTAATTATTAGATGGTAAGGGAAAACCAAAGAAACCTTTTACCTACGTAATGTTTGAAAATAATAATAATAGGGTACTATTTATCTAACAACAAAGAAATTAGTTATGGGAAAACATTAAAGAAGTGGAGTAGAGATTATCGGTATAGTACGCTTATATGGAAGCAGCCGTTGACACGTGTTTCGGACTCTTTTTGGTCCTCATCAGAAGGCGTAGCTAAGTATTGGATTGAAAATTTGGAGATGAAAAATAGTTTAATGAATAAAATCCCTGCTGTTATGAAGAAAATGACTTATTTGTGGTTTATTGTTTGAAACCTCTCCGGTATATATATATATATATATATATATAATATATATAAAATATATATATATTATAGTTATATATATATATATACCTATATATATATATATATATATATATATATATATATATATATATATATATAAAGTATATATATATATATATATATATATATATTATATAAAGGAATAAAGATAAATAGTTGATAGTATATGCTCCGGCTGGTCAATATGGAAAAGTCTCGTTATATTTTTTATTATTTTCAACCCTGATTTATTACAATATAGACAATAAAATAATAAAAATTCACTGAAATCTCTATTAAAAATTACTAAACCCTTTGATTCAAGAATTACTTTTGGTATACATGAAAAGATAATTAATTAGAATTACTAGGGTCTTTTGTAGGCTCCTGTGGTCTTTCAGACTCCTGTTTATATTCCTGAGGTCTTCACTAAAATTTAGATCATGGAATTTCAATTCACGAAACTTAAAAAACATATTTTGATGCGTAGATTCCTATCCTTTGATCTAATCTACTATTATTATTCCGTTCTTCGCATCAAATGAAAAAGGAAATTTGATTTTAGAAAATTTCGTCTGAAAGTAAATTACTGTAAATATAATGTATGAAAGGATTGTTTGAATGTTCTAGAATACAAACTCCGACCATTACGAATTCTAAAATGAAAAATGGAAAATAAACTTTACGTTCACAAATTTGATCCAAACTATTTAATCGACGAAATTAATCGATAAAAAGAAACACATACCTACGGCTTCCTAGAGGAAACGATATTTAAGAAAAATTTATCGTATTAAGGGAAAACTGAAAACTCTATTTGCCTTCACAATATAATTACGTCGTGCGTATTCAATTCGTCAGCATTATTTATTGGCTTCGATAAATTTTTATCCCTCTTGAATTCAAACTGACGCTACGAATCTTTCTCAGATTCATTCCACTATCCGAGAAAACATACGATATAACATATATATATATATATATATATATATATATATATATATATATATATATATATATATATATATATATATATATATATATATATATATATATATATATATATATATATATATATATATATATATATATATATATATATATATATATATATATATATATATATATATATATATATATATATATATATATATATATATATATATATATATATATATATATATATATATATATAAATATATATATATATATATATATATATATAAATATATATATATATATATATATACATATCATTTATTTGAATTGTTTTTGCCAGTGTACTATGATAGTAGTCTTTTTCAACTATTCAACTTTTTTCAAATCAATAAATGTCAAAGAAATTTCACTTTTTCAAAAGTTTTGAAAAAGCCACGAATGTCATGGCGAAACGTCAACTTTTCAATGAAATCGAGTTTTTTGAGATTCAACAAGCCTGTTATTGCTGATAATTATCAAAAAGTTTTGTTTTATATATATATATATATATATTTATATATATATATAAATTTATATATATATATATATATTCTAATCTTTTGATAATTTTTAGCAATAACAGGCTTGTTGAATCTCAAAAAACTCGATTTTATTAAAAAGTTGACGTTATATAATATATATATATTATATATATATATATATATATATATATATATATATATATATACATATATATATATATATATATATATATATATATATATTTTTATATATATATATATATATATATATATATATATATATATATATATATATTATATATATATATAATATATATATATATATATATATATATATATATATACATATATATATATATATATATATATATATATATATATATATATATATATATATATATATATATATATATATATATAACTTTTTTATAATTATTAGCAGGCTTAGTGAATCTCAAAAAACTCGATTTTATTGAAAAGTTGACGGTTCGCGACGACATTCGTGGCTTTTTCAAAACTATTGAAAAATTCAAATTTCTTTGATATTTATTGATTTGAAAAAATTTGAATATTCAAAAATGACTACCTTGTTTCATCAACATTTTTTGGCTGTGGCCGTTCTCTGTTATTTATAACGTGCTATTCAGTCCAATATTAACATTCAAATATGTTATTATTAGATGGTAAGGGAAACCACAAAAACCTATACCCACGTAATGTTCGAAATAGGTTCAAATTATTTCGAGTTTGAAAAGTCAAAGAATAGGGTACTATTAATTTTTTTTTCAAAAGTAATTTGAACCTATTTCGAACATTACGTGGGTAAAGGTTTCTGTGGTTTTCCTTACCAGCTAATAATAACAGATTTGAATGTTAATATTGGACAGAATAGTAGGTACGTAATAAATAACAGAGAACAGCCACAGCCGAAAAATTTTGATGAAACATAGTAGTCTTTTTTACTATTCAATTTTTTTCAAATCAATAAATGTCAAAGAAATTTCAATTTTTCAAAAGTTTTGAAAAAGCCAAGGATGTCGTGGAGAAACGTCAACTTTTTAATAAAATCGAGTTTTTTGAGATTCGCCAAGCCTGTTATTGCTAATAATTATCAAAAAGTTAAAAATAGTTCACAGGCAACAACAATTCAAATAATATATATATATATATATTATATATATATATATATATATATATATATATATATATATATATATATATATATATATATATATAATATATATATATATATATATATATATATATATATATATATATATATATATATATATATATATATATTATATATATATATATATATATATATATATTTATATATATATATATATATATATATATATATATATATATATATATCTCTTGATAATTATTAGCAATAACAGGCTGGTTGAATCTTAAAAAACTCGATTTTATTAAAGAGTTGACGTTTTACTTCGATATTCTTAATTGAAATTTCTTTGACATTTATTGATGTGAAAAAATTGAAAAAAAGGCTGCTTAGTCTTGCTAGTTATTTATTATATACTATTCAGTCTAATATTAACATTCAAAAATGTTATGATTAGAAGGTAAGGGAAACCAAAGAAACCCTTACCTACGTAATGTTTGAAAATAACAATAATAGGGTATTATTTATCTAACAACAAAGAAATGAGTCATGGGAAAACATTAAAGATGTGGAGTAAAATTATCGGTATAGTACGTTTATATGGAAGCAGCCGTTGACACGTGTTTCGGACTCTTTGGTCCTCATCAGAACGGCGTAGCAAAGAATTGGATTGAAAATTTGAAGATGAAAATAGTACAACAAACAAAATCCTCTGATACGGAAGACAATCACCCTCATTGTGGTTTATTGTTTGAACTCTCCGGTATGGGAGATTTGGTCAAACTTTGCCACGGAGGCGATTAATGCTATCCGCGAGAACTAAGAACGAGTAAATAAACAATAACAAAGAAATTAGTCGCGGTAAACTATTAAATAGGTAGAGCAAAATTATCGGTATAGATCGTTTATATGGAAGTAGCCGTTTTTAATGAAATTTTTTATTTATTTAGAATTTCAAATCTTTTAAAAAAAGTTACTTACAGTTTATAAAAACCTTGAAACTCTCAGCTTAAGTTTGGGGTCATTGCCATATTTTCAGCTTGCAATATTTAATTATTTATTCGAATTGTTGTTGCCTGTGATCTATTTTTTATCTCTTGATAATTATTAGCAATAACAGGCTGGTTGAATCTTAAAAAACTCGATTTTATTAAAGAGTTGACGTTTTACTTCGATATTCTTAATTGAAATTTCTTTGACATTTATTGATGTGAAAAAATTGAAAAAAAGGCTGCTTAGTCTTGCTAGTTATTTATTATATACTATTCAGTCTAATATTAACATTCAAAAATGTTATGATTAGGAGGTAAGGGAAACCAAAGAAACCCTTACCTACGTAATGTTTGAAAATAACAATAATAGGGTATTATTTATCTAACAACAAAGAAATGAGTCATGGGAAAACATTAAAGATGTGGAGTAAAATTATCGGTATAGTACGTTTATATGGAAGCAGCCGTTGACACGTGTTTCGGACTCTTTGGTCCTCATCAGAACGGCGTAGCAAAGAATTGGATTGAAAATTTGAAGATGAAAATAGTACAACAAACAAAATCCTCTGATACGGAAGACAATCACCCTCATTGTGGTTTATTGTTTGAACTCTCCGGTATGGGAGATTTGGTCAAACTTTGCCACGGAGGCGATTAATGCTATCCGCGAGAACTAAGAACGAGTAAATAAACAATAACAAAGAAATTAGTCGCGGTAAACTATTAAATAGGTAGAGCAAAATTATCGGTATAGATCGTTTATATGGAAGTAGCCGTTTTTAATGAAATTTTTTATTTATTTAGAATTTCAAATTTTTAAAAAAAGTTACTTACAGTTTATAAAAACCTTGAAACTCTCAGCTTAAGTTTGGGTTCATTGCCATATTTTCAGCTTGCAATATTTAATTATTTATTCGAATTGTTGTTGCCTGTGATCTATTTTTTATCTCTTGATAATTATTAGCAATAACAGGCTGGTTGAATCTTAAAAAACTCGATTTTATTAAAGAGTTGACGTTTTACTTCGATATTCTTAATTGAAATTTCTTTGACATTTATTGATGTGAAAAAATTGAAAAAAAGGCTGCTTAGTCTTGCTAGTTATTTATTATATACTATTCAGTCTAATATTAACATTCAAAAATGTTATGATTAGAAGGTAAGGGAAACCAAAGAAACCCTTACATATATATATATATATATATATATATATATATATATATATATATATATATATATATATATATATACATATATACTGAGGGTGTTTTTTCTGACTTGCTTAAGGTGGCAGTGGTAAAGCCACTGTATAAGAAAGGTGATGTAGAGGACTTAAATAATTACCAGCCTATAAGTTTGCTAACGACGTTTTCGAAAGCTTTTGAGAGGATTCTTGCAGACAGGCTTTTTAGTTTCTGCAGAAGGTTAAAGATTATTGTCAGTTGTCAGCATGGTTTTGCGCGGAATAGGAGTACAGAAACGGCAGTATTTGAACTGACTTCTGCCATACTCATCGCTCCTGAGAAGTGCGAAGTACCGTTAGGACTATTTCTCGACTTATCGAAAGTTTTTGATCATATTAATCACAAATTGCTCCTATTTTTTCTAGAAGCGTGTGGGATTAGAGACAGTTGGATTCAATTTCCAGCTACCTCTCAAATCGTAAACAGAGAGAGAACTGTTGTTGAGAGGTGGTGTTTCATACGTATCTGAGGACCGAGTGATTACGAAGAGGGTACCATTGGGTAGTATCCTGGGGCCACTTTTGTTTCTCGTCTTCATAAATTTGCTGCCTGGTAATTGCTCATATAATGACTGTAATGCTATTATGTTTGCCGACGAAACGAATTTTCTCATAAACTCAACGAATATCAGTGCTGATTTGATTTCTGAAGTGTCTGTCACCAATAAAGTGGGAAATTGGTGCTATAATAACAAACTAAAAATTAATCTACAAAAAACTGAGAATATCTTTTTTCTATCGTTCAGATCGAAGGTTGCTGAATTCTGCTTCTTTTACTCTTTTTATGTAGATATAGTTCACTTGCATGTCCTGAAAATTCTATATTTTGCTAATTACCAATCTATTCTTTCTTATGGTATCATTTTCTGGGGAGGCTCCATTTGCCAAAAATGGACAGTTAGATTTATGCTGCGTCTCGACTATAGACAATCTTGTCGTGGTCTATTTAGAAACACAATTTATTCACTTTCTATGGGCCGTATATATACAAAAAACTTACATTTTTCCATACAAATCAAGATTATTTTGCAAAATTTAAAAATATTAATAATACAAGGCAAAGTTTCCTGTACTTTTTTCCTGTTCATTCTACGAATCTACGTGAAAGATTCACAGAGTACATGGCACTCAAGTTATTTAATGTGTTACCTAAACATCTACAAGTTATTTCTAATCATGGGACCTGTAAGAGAAGCATTCACATGTTAATTATGCAATGTGAACCTTACTCGGTCGAGGAGTTCAGGGTTTGTTGTTGAAAATAAGTTCTCTGTATTTGTTTTTTGTGACTTGTTTCATTTTTATTTTGTGCATATTAATATTTAATATTTGTACGAATAATCTATGAAATTAATAAACTTATTCTATTCTACTCTATTCTATATATATATATATATATATATATATAGGAATTACGTATTTATTTTTTCAAGCGAAAACCAAAAGGTCTAGACGTTTTCAACTAGAACATTCTTGAGGCCCTTTTTATAAGGAATCTGAATCTGTCGTATCGTCTAAGGCGATCTTGATGCCAGAGTTATAACACTCAAGCTTGTTTTTTTTTAAGGGCGCCATATTAAATTTTTGTGAAGTATTGTTTCTTCTGATTACAGCGACATATCTCAGGATATGATCTTATGCTACATGCTGAGAACAACCTATTTTTCCGAAGAATGTTTTGGAAAGAACGTGAACTATTTCATGTAACAACAAGATTTAACACTTCAACTGAATTTAGATCTGAAAAGTTCACATTTCTGTCAAGCTTACCTACTCAAAAACTAAGATTTTGAATAAGGAAGAACATAATAAGCCAGAAATTTATTATTCAGAAAACAAAATAAAAAAAGTTATGAAATATGATCAAATACACCTCCTTCCCATTCCAAACACTATTCAATTCATTTCTTCAGATTCTGAATAGCACGCGATATGTTCCCTCTTCGTGTTTCAGTTAGTGGTGATTATGGTTCTTTTCAGCTCATCAATGTCGCAAAAAATTTAGATTTGGCTGTAATTGGTTCAATATGTATCTGCAAAACTCTACCCGTCGACCAGCATCTCCACGATGCATAACTTGAATGATGATGTGAATTTTGAATGAGCAATATATGTGTTTCTTTAGTATCCTCCATACCTCCATACCTCCGTCTTTGCTGGGACACCTGAGAAGGCAGAGACTTCCTCTGTACTCGGAAGGATGAGGGTCTGGCCACAGACCAAGAAACCTGCTCGTATTCTGGCGAGGATACTTCGCGTATGGAACTTGGGGGAACAGGATGAGATGGTCGAGAGGGACATGTAGTGGCTGGATAACCAGCTTATCTATACAATAGACCTTCATCTTCACGAAGGTAGCGTAACTAATCCTGCATCAAGGGAGCTTTAGCTATGATCACGAGGTTAATTGCAAGTTTGCAATTGGGCATTGCTCTGATGCAGGAACCATGGATCAACAAAAAGGCCAAATCAGGGGTTTGTCATGTAATGACTTTAGTCTGATTTATGACCATAGGCAAGTGTCTACACGTGGCTGTGTGCTTATAAGAAACAATATCAAATATATTTGCGTTTCAGATCACATGTCTCTGAACTTCAATTGTGGGGCGTTGACCGAGAAATTTTTATTGCATCTGCATAATTCGCTGGAGCAACGTCCACTTTTGTCATGAGATCCAGAGAAGAGGTCCTGAACGTAACAATTGCTAATGTTGCTGCCAGGAAAACATCACTTCATAGAGCGTGATGAACGAACCATCACTTTCTGATCATAGGATAATCGAGTTCGAGGTAGAGGGAGATACCACCTCGTCGCCCTCGAAATCCTAGAAAGACGGATTGGTCTCTCTACAGGTCCAACCTGAAGGATAATCTAGAACTAATCGAAATAATTGGGGCAAACAAGCCTCATTACGACCTTGAGCAAAGAGTCGAGCAGGTCAGTGGAGCAATTATGGAGGATTATCGCTCCAGTCGAACATTGACTAAGGCTCGATCAAGAAAAGAAGCTCCTTGGTGAAACCCAAACTTGTCAAACCTCAGCAAAAAAGTCCGTGGGCTCTTCAGCAAGGCTAAACCAGACGGAAACTGGCAGGAGTATACTGAGAAACTCACTCAGTTTGACAGAGAGATCAGGCAAGCCAACAGGATTAATTTTCAAGCCTTTTGTGAAAATATTACTCCCACTCTCACAGCAGCCAGACTGCAGAAAGTCATGGTAAGAGGGAGAGCTAATACCACAATGTCGCTCAAGAAGCCAGACGCTCAAGAAGCCTGAAGAAGAAGAAAAACAATAAATTTTTTTTCTCAAAACACATTTTGCAGTTAGTGAACTGATAAGCAGTATTGGAACAGAAATGGAGCACACCAAGAACTCCCGAAAGAACGACTAGAGTGTTGCTGGACAAATATTCAAAATTCAACGGCAAAAATATGAAATAAGCACCTTTCAGCTGTATAAATCCCCAGGAGAGAGCAGGGTTTTCCAGTACTCCTGCAGAAAGGAGTGAAAGAGATTCGTCTCATCTGCTGAAGATAACAAGAAGCAGCTTGGCATTGGGTCAAAAACCTGAAGAATGGAGAAGGGCAACCTTAATTCCAAAAATAGGGGAAAAGACCGGATTGGCCCTAGATTTTCCGGCCCATCTGCTTAACATCGGTTTTGCTTGAAATTATAGAGGAAGTAGTGAATAAGTGCATAAGAACGGAGAATTTGGAGAATACACATTTTCACTAACGCCAACATGCCTACCGGGCGGGATGATCGACATAGACCACTGTATATGGTCTGACTGAAGTCATTCAGAAATCGCAATGTGTGCTTTCCTAAATACATAGAGGGGTAAATGATACCATTGTAAGGGGGATGTATGAGGTGTTGACAACGAGGACAGCTAAGATACCGGTGGGTAATCAATCCATTCCTGTCAAAGCCACTTGGGGAATACCTCAGGGTGGAGTAATATATTTCCTTCTATAGAGCGTTAAAGTGAATGAACTACTACATAGGCTAAAGAAGCATGTCTTCGAATGCGTAGACTATGCTGATAACATTAACTTAATAGTTAGAGGCAAATACGAGGGCACCCTATGTGATTAACTACAGACGGGCCTCTGAACTATTGAGCACTGGTGCTCCTCAGTGAGGCTGAATATTAACCCAACCAAGACTGCAATCATTTCTTTCGCCTAGAAAGGAAATTTTTAGGACATGAATTCCCTCTTATTGAATGGAGATACCACAGAATAAAAGTCTGAAGTTAAGTACCTGGGAATAACCCTTGATAACAAGCTTCTGTAGAACAAACATGTTGATATCGTTGCTAGTGAAACATTAAGGGCTCTGATGGCGTGTAGAAGACTATCTGGTGAGAATTATGGCTGTAACCCTAAAATACTTCGATGAATGTACGTCATGATTGTGTAACGAATAATCACTTATGAAGCAGTAGTTTGGCATACCAAGCAGGTCAGATAATTACGAGAAAAATGCTCGTCATAGTGTACAGACTGGCCTGTGTGTATATCACGGAAGCACTTGAGATCATCACAGATCTTACATATCTACATCTAATGATCGCCAGGTCAGCCCATCAGGCCATCCTCGGAATATCAAAGGAGGGCACAGGAAGTGAGAGGATTGAAAGTCAAAGAGCCTGGTCCTCTCTAACCAATTACATCTCATCAGCGAACCTCCCTAGTAATGTAAAGAAAGTAGGAATCGAGAACAACTTTACAACGAGACTATGTGAAAAGAAAGAATGGAAAAGTCAAACATTCAAAGATAATCCATAAGTTGGTTCAAAATCGATACAGGAGCTGGCGCTAAAGTATCTGGGGCAGGCCCCAAGTGCGCACTGTCGCTGGGCCCCTATTCGAGCGTCTTCCAGGCAGATATACTGTGTAATCGAAAAAAGGGTAGATATGGACCTGAAAAAAAAAACTATCCTAAATACAACATAGCGATCCGTTCTGATAGAAAACTGGCTATAAAAGCATGAGCTCCCATGTCATCGATTCAAAGTTGATATGGGAGTGCCAAAGGCGCAAACTCAACGAAATATGCAAGATCAACGAGGTCTCTTTAGTCTGGGTTCCCGGTCACTCAGGAATGAAAGGAAATGAAGAGGCCGATTTACTAGCCAGAAAGGGAGCACGAAAAGCATTTACTGGCCCAGAACCTTTGTGTGGTATAGAAAAATGCACCTATAAAGGAGAATTTTGGGAGAATGAGAAAATCGAAAGGAAAGCACTTTAGCGGAATCTTCCAGGGATGGACCAGTTCAAAAAAATCCTTCGAAATGTCCAGAGGATATCCGAATCTCAATAAGAATGAATATCACCTCCTCTTTGGCTTCTCCACAGGACACTGTCGTCTCAGGAAGCATCGAAGAGAATAGGGTTATCAGAAATTGAGATTGTAGATTGTGTGAGGAGCAACAGAGTTTTCTTGGCTACAGAATGTCCCGCCGTTATGAGCCAATGAAAGGAATGCTTTGGTCAAGAAATTTATAGGAGTGAGGACACAACCTCTTTGAAGCCTTCCCAGATATTGGAGTTCACTAATACTCAAAACTAGAAGGCGAGCTCTAGGTAGGTGACGCAGTACATAAAATAGCTCTGATAAGGGTTACAACAAACCTTAAGCTCGCAGTGCAACATAACCCCAAATGAATGAATAAATAATCATCAACACCACTTGATACGATGTGTTGTTGCAACTTCCCGTGTGAAAACGGAACACTACTCAACAAATGATTAAGTTCTCTTTTTTATTTCCTCTATTATTGTACCTTCGTCTTTGCTTCAGAAATGAATCAAAATCGTCGAAATTTCTATGGAGCAATAAAAAATAATTCTGGAGGTACGTTTCGGAAGAATTGTATTCTGTGGACAAACTTGAAAGAATTTGAAATGTTTTCTCGAATATTTAACTGAGCTGCCAAAATTTTGTTTTATATATAAAATTCTTGGCGTCGTTTCCGAAGCACCCTTCGCAAATAGGGATTTTTCCTAATTTTCATCAGCATATAAGATCCGATCATATCGTGTGAGATATATCATTCTAATAAGGAAAAACAAAACTTCTCAAAAATGAAACAGTATTCAGACTCCCTCTAAAAAAAGTGCATCAGGAAATCGTCTAGATTCTATGGTTTTCGATTGAAGGAATTAAAACGAAATTCACAAATTTCCGTTTTTTTTTAATAATTAAAAAAGTGACGCAAAATTTTTTTCAGATAATTGTTCTGTATGAGAACACGCAACTTTGTCCTTATTCAACAGACCTCGTATTTCTTATAACAACTGAGATCCCCATGGTGGTGCTCGAAAAACGGGCACATTAAATATATATATATATATATATATATATATATATATATATATATATATATATATATATATATATATATATATATATATATATATATATATATATATATATATATATATATATATATATATATATATGTTCATTTCAAAATAAGGTTTCTTCAAAACAGAGGGTAAGAATGTGGAAGAGTAATTTTTAATATAGGATTCCTTCCTTAAATTTGATACTCGCTAATGAGAAATCTTTCATTACCTCATTCAGCAGAATAATAGAGGGACAAAAACAAATGTAATGACAAAAGTTTCTGCAGAATTACTAACTAATTAATACCGACTTCGGCTGCGCCACAGATTCGGAGGAAATATACTATATATTCCAACTTTTACCGCCATTTGTTCTGATGACAATTAACAACGCTAGTTTATAGAACCTTATACCAGCATGAATATTCAACAGTAGGTTCACAAAGATAGTTTATATGATGTATCGCCAACGTTATTTTCTAACAATTTCCGAAGGATTATTATCTTGGAAGATTTACTGCATGCTTAAAGCACATCCAATAAAATATCTGCTCTCTCTTTCATGAAACTGGCAATCTATCAATAAATGTCTTGCAGAATGCTTCACATATGATTTTTCTATAAAGCGCGTCCGGATTCTATCGGAAAATGAAAATAATTCTCTATATTTATTGCATTTGGTTAGCTATTTAGAAGAGAAGAAAAAAATACTTTTATGAGGATTCATGAACGTCTACGATATTCTGAATTTAAATTGAACAACTAGAAGAACTACTGAAATTCAGTAAATATATAATGAAAATATTCAAATAAATTAGAGTTATACCGAAGACATTGCCAGAACGTAAAATTTCCTGAATGCATTATTTCTTCTTTTATCATCGTGAACCACACGTAAATCTTTTAAATGTTTCTTATTCCGCTTCTATCTCCTAGCACTATTTTATCTGTCTTGATTTAAATTATTTTATTCTTTGAAAACTCATGCACTTTCCTTGAATTTTTGTTTATTGGTAGTATTTTATTTTTCATACATACACATTTACCAGTCAGAGAAGTGTTTACTTGCTCCAAAACTGAATTAGTTCACAATGTTTTAATTTTCATTCCTATGCCAGATAAATATCTGAAGATAGTTCTCTTACCTCTTGTTTTTTAGCAACCATCAATAAGTCCTTTGTTCATTGAATTTTGTTCAAATTAATAACGATGTAGTAGCAAGAGCCCCGAATTTACTTGTTACAGTGCTATGGTAAAGGAAATAAGGTAACTTGTTAGGTTATCGAGGAATTTAATCAGAAGTTTCCAGATATTTCCATCTCCATTTGTGCTCCACAAAAATTATTGAAGAAATTTCTGATTACTTACACTTTATTAGATATTAATGAAACTGTGATAGCTCGTGGATGGAGATGAAGCTGATATTCCTATTGAAATAGATTTAAAAACTGAAATTGGAATTGTGGAAAATATTTAAGTCAGTTTGAAACAAGTGAACATTGATCAAACTATATTTCTCCTAAAATGAGAAATAATGAAATTTCTCTTCTTTACAACCCCATCCAGGAATTCAATATCCATATTGTTCAAATCTATTTCCCATTAATATATTTAACATAAAAATTGATACTTTCAACTCGATATTCCTACTTGTTCAATAATAATATTGAGTATATATATATATATATATATATATATATATATATAATATATATATATATATATTATAATAAATATAAATATATATAATATATATGTATAGTATATATATATATATATATATATATATATATATATATATTATATATATATATATATATATGTATGTATATATATATAATATATATATATATATATTATAATATATATATATATATAATATATATATATATATATATATATATATATATAATTATATATATATATATATATATATATATATTTATATATATATATATATATATATATATATATATAAAAATAAATATATATACATTTTATTTTTTTTTTCTATTATTCATCGTTAAATTGTGAATGTAGAATCGTGTTGCAGAATACGTATAACCAGCTCCCTTGGAAAGTTGTTCGATATTTTTTCAAATTATTGAAGAATTTTCCTTGTTCAGCCTTTCGACCAGTTGAAAAGTAAAGTTGTAAACATTTTTCACCAGAATTATATATCAGCTTAACAGCGGTTTGGTTTTCGCGCTACCAAATCAATGACTAGTGCTATGTGCTCTGTTATCGAGGAAATTACAGAGGCTCTTGATAAAAATGATAAGTTTATAGCAGTTTTTCTGGATTCATCTGAATCGTTTGAATATATTAATCATGAGCAGCTGCTGGATAGTCTAGAATGTAATAGTATACGTGGCATTTTTGGAAGTTTTTAGGTGTTACCTCTCAAATCGTGAATGGTTGTGTCCAAAGTAATGTTTTTGTCCCTCTGTTATTTCTGGTATACTTAAATGATCTCTCATTCTATGTAAGGGGTGAAATAATTGTATCCTTTGCAGATGATATCTACAATATGTTTACCAAATGCCATCAAATGTTGAGAAGACAAGTTTTATAGCCTTCCGCATAACAGAAACAAATACACTAGGTTTTTCTCATTTGAAAGTCCCTGATATTGAAAATGAAATTAAAGAGAACAATGAAGTCATGTACTTGGGTATAATTATTTTTGATAAAAATTTTAGAACAGGCTGACATGTAGATTATCTGTAGAAAAAGGTGAAGAAGCTCATCTACAAATTGTACTAGTTGAGAGAATTTCTTTCCCGAGAATTGCTAATACTGATTCACAAGTCTCTACTTGAATCACTTTTTTGATATGGTATCCTTGTATGGTAATATGTAGAGTTATTCATTACAGAAACTAATTATTACGCAAAACTACATACTAAAACTATATTCAAGAACCAAAGGAGATATCACCCAAATATACTTCTCAATGCAGATGTGTGTATAATATGCTTGAAAACTTTTTTTTCTATAGTTGTATACCTTCGATATACCAAATCCGTGGTACCGCTAGTGAATTAATGTCAACTCAAAGATTCAAGAGGAGCATTTACCATCGATTACTCTTTTACACCTTGCTAAAAGCATGAAATTCCTCACCGAGAGAGATCAGGCTTAATTATAAATCCAGAAGATTTTTCAGTTGAAACTAAAGATCTATTTTTTGAAACCACATAAATTTTATGAAAATTTTAGAATAAAATAATAATAATGAATTGCTGAAATGTTTTGCCCATACATGTCTTGAAAATGTCCACACCGATATTACGTGTTTCTAGATTTGCACAACACAAGAACTCAGTCACTTAGGTGCTCGATCTCAAACGTTTTCATTAATTTTTTGTAGGTGATATTCTCTGTATTGGTATCACTTCAAAGAAATAAAAGGAGTAGCAAATGGAACTCCCATATCAAGTGTCATCGCACAGATGGCAATGGAGCACATCGAAGAAGATATAATGAATGAGACTACTATGCGGCCATTTTACAAGAGATATGTGGATGATTGTTTGCTGATAACAACACCGAATACCATGAACCACATCCTTCAGAAATTCAACAATGTACATCAACAGCTTAAGTTCACATTTGAAGAAGAAAATAATAAAGAACTAGATTTTTTGGACATAACACTCATAAGGAAAGACAACAAAATCTCCACAAAATGGCATAGAAAGAAGCAAAGCACCGACTACATCCTCAACTATAACTCTAACCACCACATAAACCAAAAAAAAGGCACAATTATAGGACATATCGACCGCGCCGTGAAACTAACATCACCTGAATTGAGACCAACTATAATAAGGGAATTGAAGGAACAACTACTAAAGAACAACTATCCTGAAAAATTAATAACAGCCCTAATCAGACGATGAGTCCACGAAAACTACAACACAGAGACCAAAAAACAAAGAGAAAATGAGGAAAACATAACACGAATATCAATACCATACACAAGAAGTATGTCACATGAGATCGACAAGATAGTAAAACAACACAACATGAAAACAGTCCACAAACCAAATTGAACAGATTTTTAGCAAATTAAAGACACAGACACCGAAATTGAAAAAATCAAATGTGGTATATAGTATCCCATGTAAGGACTGCGATAGACAATATATCGGACAAACATGACAAAGACTATATGACAGACTTAATGCACACAAATACACCAAGTCCGCAACAACAGCACTCAACAAACACAAAACACGAATTTGACTATGACGAAACGAAGATTTTAACAATTGAACCTAAACTGAAACACAGAGAGATATGGGAGATGATACACATACAACGAAATTTGGAAAAAACAGTAAACGACAGACAAGACATTAAACACCTGAGCCAATTTTACATACCTTTTATAACAAGACCTAAACGAAAAGAAGAAGAAGAACAGACGGAACACAACACACTTGACGATCTTTGACAGGAGAAGACATTGACATGAATGACTAACAAACAAGTACAAAGAAATCAAAAACAAAATGGTCAGAAGAAATCAACCATGACGATATGTTGATGTAATAACACAATTTTAAACAATTTTACACCATATATTTGATAAAAGGAGGTTAGATTACATATAAATTAGAAAACTATTTGAGATTGCTATAACTTCTATGTTTTTTTGCAGAATATATAATACAAATTAATACTGAAGAAGGAGGGGACCTCCGAAACGTTTATTAATATATTTATAATGAAGCTGTGATATTTAATTTACCTCGCACTGCCAACCATAACCCAATTATATATATATATATATATATATATATATATATTTATATATATATATATATATATTATATAATAATATATATATATATATATATATATATATATATATATATATATATATATTATATATATATATATATATATATATATAATATATATATATATATATATATATATATAATAATATAATATATATATATATATATATATATATATATATATATATATATATATATATATATATATAGATATATATATATATATATATATATATATATAGATATATATCACAGGAAGATAAAAAGATCCGCAAGTTTCTAAATTTATAAACCTTCGTAGGATTAGGACAGATTAGGTCAGATGAATTGTATTATTTTACGCCGACATTTTCGCAAATTGGTAAACTTACCGAACTCACGCGTAAAATAATAAGCAAGCAATAACCAAACGCCATGTGCGCTCTGATTGGTTGAAGAAGTCACGTGTTCCTTCTCCTTCCTCTCCAACACCGTTTTTCGCCAGGGAATATAAACAAATCGGTTGCTCATGTGTTTTTGTGAATTTTTGATGTTGCAACTGTGAAAATAGTTTTATTTTGCCAAGGTTACTAAACTAGACCCATCACGAGCGACCTAGAACCTCTCTAATATCATACAACACGATTCATTCTGTTTTATTTTGGTAGAGTGAAGTAGAGGTCATTAGCATATTATGTGAAAAAGTAACCCTGTATTATAGGTACTTACATAGTTTCAAAGTAAAAATACTGTTAGGTAGGTAATCGAAACTGATAAATTTGTAGTTTGGCAAGTCTGATTGTACCTAAGTCTATGGACACAAGCATTGCCACTGTCAACAACAACCAATCAGAGAGCAGTGTGTTATTTGCCGTATTTTAAAGAAGCGTAAAATTAAAAGCTCTTCTGTGATTGGTCGAACCGTTTAGAATCTTACGAATGGATATCCGTTAGTTTATAAATTCACCACGAGACGTCGCAAATTGATAAATTTGCGAAAATGTGGTAGCGCAATAATATAATTTATCTCTCGTTTAGAATCCTAGGAAGGTTTATAAATTTCCTAGGAAATTTATAAACTTGCGGATCTTGTTATTTTCCGGTTACATATATATATATATATATATATATATATATATATATATATATATATATATATATATATATATATATATATATATATATATATATATACAGGGTGTACCAATCTTACGAAAAACTTCGGTATTTGGGATATTTTAAGAGATACCAAAAAATGATATCAACAAAAATGGTAGATGTTTTTAAGGTCCATATTTTGAAATTATTTCGAACTATACAGAGTGTTGCATAACTCCGTTACAAACTAAACATATGGTTTTTCAAATGAGAACCCCTATATATTATACCGAATTCCGATTACTCACATTTTTTAGAAGCTTTTGATATAAGATTTTGCTATGTTATACAGAGTACTTCAAAAGATATGGACACGTTTATATGAAAATCGTAGGTAAATCAACGCTCTGTAGCTTATTGCGCGTTGAAGAAAAAAATTTTATTTTGCCCAACAGTGTTTCGTAATATGATGCAATATCTCCGTATTATATTAAAGGAGCCCGCACGGGAACCCATATAAAATGGTTCTCGTTGGAATTTCTCAATTTTTTCATATGTTTT
>JARQZK010005233.1:0-2500 GCA_030704885.1 Cynegetis impunctata
TATTTTATATATATATATATGCAGGGTGTCCGGAAATTAGACATCAATATTTCAACCACGTATTCTACTTCAAGAAATAGAGATAAAAGTTCATATAAACTAGGGTCTTCAACTTCTTCGTTTTCAAGGTACAGGGTGTTAAAGTTGAAGACCTGATGGTGGTTTTTTGTGAATATTTTCGAAACCTGTCAAGGTAATTGGATAAAATTTGGTTGAGTTACGAAGCTTTTTACGCTCTATTCAATGCACTGAAAGTTAGTATTGCAATATTTTCAGGAGTGCGTAGTGCAGGGGGGTATTGGCGAAAAATTTGGCCCAAATTTTTTGGTGGTTAATTTTCAGTAATTTTGACTTCAAAATTTGGAAATATGAAGCTTTTTATAAAAATAAGGTACTCTTCTCATACTTCGCTAGGAAGCAGCTTTTTCGAGAAAAATGCAATTGAATATTTCATTACTAATTGATTGTTGTCCCGAAATTAGAAGACAATAATATTTTAACTACGTATTCTACATCCAAAGATATAGAACTTCATATAAACTAGGTTTCACAACTTCTCCGTTTCTAAGGTGAAGACCCGATAACGGTTTTTTATAAATATTATATTTGAAATCACGATTCTAGTCTAATGCGAAGTGTGGTGCTGCATTTTCTCAACAAGGTCGACAATTATTGGTGCTATTTTTGAAAGTGCTCAACCAATATATTCTTTTTTCATTAGAATTTGTCAAATATGAAATTTGTCATTTCAAAGCCCAAAATTTGTAGGCTCCCGCGCCTCCCAATGCCCTTTTCCTCAGTTTGGGAACCACTGAACTAAACATTAAGGTATAATTATTTGAGGTTTACTCATTCTAACATTTAGATAAGATTCTCGAAAAGGTTGCCCAGCTCATGAAGGCATATCTGGGCTCTACGGGTAATCGCATGTGAAGCAGCGAAACTTCAAAATGGTTTTGCCGTATCTGATGCCTTGCGACACGTATTCTTTCCCACAACTTCTCCTCGTTGTGTACTTCTGTTGCGTATACAATATCTTTTATACGGCCCCAAAAATAGTAGTCTAGTGGATTCAAATCCGGCGATCGGGGTGCCCACGGAATAGCAACACCTTTTCTAATCCATTTTCTCGGAAATTACTCTTCTTGCCAATACCTAATATTCACACCATAATGGAATGGCGCACCGTCGTGCTCAGCCATTGCATAAACCACGTACAAAGTGGATATCTGATAATTCTCTATTTGAAAACCTCTGCTTTACTACTAAAAAGATTTTTTTCCGGCAACAAGCAGCACAATTAAAAACTGGGCGATTGATAATTGATTGCTTATTTTCCTTTACCTAGCAAATCGAATAACGTCATGTGTTTCCAAGTCTACTGATTATTTTCTCTTCGATTTGCACATTGGAAAACAAAGAATCAATTCGTTATGAAATATTCAAATGCATTTTTCTCGAAAATGCTGCTTCCTAGTTAAGCATGAGAACAGTACCTTATTTGTAAAAGAAGCTTCATATTTTCAAATTTTGAAGTCAAATTTACTAAAAATTAACCACCAAAAAATTTGGGCCAAATTTTTCGCCAATACCACCCTGCACTACGCACTCCTGAAAATATTGCAATACTAACTTTTAGTACATTGAATAGAGCGTAAGAAGGTTCGTAACTGTACCAAATTTTATTCAATTACCTTCACAGGTTTCGAAAATATTTACAATAAACCACTATCAGGTCTTTACTTTTAACACCCTGTATCTTAAAAATGAATAAGGTGGGGACCCTAGTCTATATAAACTTTTATCTCTATTTTTGTAAGTAGAATACGTCGTTCAAATATTGACGTCAAATTTCGGGACACCCTATATATATATATATATATATATATATATATATATCTATATATATTATATATACTATATATAATATATATATATATAACATATATATATATATATATATATATATATATATATATATATATATATATATATATATATATAAGTAAGAATTATTCGTGTTTAAACGGAAAACACGCCCGTGGTTATAAAATTAAAGTGAACTAGGACATTTATTTGAAACTAATCAAACAAACCTCCTAGCGGAGCTGGTTATAAGAGTTCACGAAGCATCGAAATACAACATCTACCCCAGACGGTAATTGTTCGAAATGTTAATTTGTTTATCACAATCGATGGAAACTGATAGACAGACTGTTTCGCCTTTATCGAGGCTCATCAGTATCATCCATCCACCAAGAGTTGATAACCAAACCAACATTTCAAGACGGTCAGCATACATATTTCTTCTAGTAACTCCGATGACATATAAATATGACACAGCGCCACCAGTCGGAAACATTTGAACCACATCTTTCAGAACAGAAGAAAACATTTCGGCAATCGAGAACTAGTACGTCCGGACACCCGAAGGTGGCTACCATATTCGCTAAGCAAGAGTAAAGCTGACACATCAATTTCGATGTGATTCAACATTACA
>JARQZK010005233.1:7500-10000 GCA_030704885.1 Cynegetis impunctata
AAAAACAAATGAAATATAACAGAATGTTCGTGAGAAATTTTTATAATTCATAGGAAGTGAATGGTTTGCAATTTCAACATCTAATTCAATGAAATCTCTTTGAAATAATATTCTTTTTATTTGTTTTTCCGAAACTTCCTACAAGACTTTATCATTCATTTCAACGCAAAACAAACAAAATTCAGCATATTTATGAAGTTAATTGAAATACCTTCAAATTGATGTTCCACTTGGCCCTCTGTTCCATTCAAGATTGCAGCCTGTTCAGCGGGATGGATTTACATCCATGAAATCATGATCGGAATCTTTCACGGGGTTCTGTTATTGATATTTCGAGTATATATATATATATATATATATATATATATATATATATATATATATATATATATATATATATATATATATATATATATATATATATATATATATTATATATATATATATATATATATATATATATATATATATATATATATATATATATATATATATATATATATATATATATATTATATATATATATATATATATATATATATATATATATATATATATATATATATATATATATATATATATATATATATATATATATATATATATATATATATATATATATATATATATATATATATATATATATATATATATATTTCTTTTCAGAATGTTTGAGATTTTACTGAAATCAGGGGCGTATTCACGGGGGGGTACTGGGGGTAATTACCCCCTCCAGAAGAGAATTTGCAACACTAAATCTTCGAATGAAATTGAAAATATAAAATATATCAAACATTGTACGAAAACTGATGAAAAAGGTTTTTTCATATTATGTGATATTCCACGTAGCATATAAATGAAATACAGAAACAAACTTCACTAGATCAGTGAATCGCATGCGAAAGTTTATGTGGTTGCATAAGTAAATTCAAGTAAATTGGTGTTTACGCGCGATGCCTCGGCTTCACTCATTCTAAAGTAGGGGTGCGGGTTGCCGCATCATTTTGTCCAAATTCTTCAATACAAATTATGAAAATTATACAAATTCAGAACTTTTTTTATACATACTCACGATTATAGAAAGAATTCCGCCGATGACGATTTCTTATCTGCAGAAATAAGATCCACTGAATTTAGATCAACATCCCTCGAGTTCTATGTTTTATGTGAATTCCCTACATCTGGTAAAATCTGAAGTGACGTACGTACGTTATATATGATCTGATGCGCATTTCTTCCAGTTCATAGTTGAGACTTAAAACTTGAAATTGCTTACTTTCGGAGAGATTATTAAGCGAAGAAAGATTTCATAAATTATAGAGAAGTGATATTACTAATGAACAAAAACAAAACTTGAATTTACTATGTTTATTATCACAAAAATACTTCGAAAAATATAACACTGCGATTGCAGATGTAAGCGCAAATCTAAAATTATGTATTCAGTTCTTAACTCAATCTGCCCGATGATGGTCTAGTGACCGAAATTGCAATCGCAGTGTTATATTTTTCGAAGTATTTTTGTGATAATAAACATAGTAAATTCAAGTTTTGTTTTTGTTCATCATGTTAAATTATCACGTAGTAACGACGGATTCCATCAAATATTTGATATTGTTAAGTTTTCAGGTGAGTTTAGTAGTAAGATTTAATAACCATTTAACATCCAATTCATATACTCTTTTCACCTGATGTGATCTTTTTCACCTTTCTGATATTTTTCCTTCAAATTTTGAATAGCCTATTTCTAGGGTTTTCATATTTTTTTCTTGAGTTATATATATATATATATATATCTTATTTCTTAACTTTTATGTATATTTCATATCTTTACTTTTTATGATGAATATTGTATGTACGTCTTCGCAATTATTTTATATTTTTTTGATGTAGAATAAGAATGTTGAATTATGGATGAGCTGAGATCAATCAACACCCCTCCCTCCACCGCTTTCGCTTAAGCTGATTATCTTATAAATAGTTCAGGTCAACTCCCTAACACTTGCCACTATCCCCCCCCCCGCAAACTCAATCTCTGGATACGCCACTGACTAAAATGCATAATAGTATATTATTCAACGAGCACAAATTGATTATTATTTTTCACGAGGGTGAAGTTTGCGACACGAGTTTTTCGCGAGTAGAATACTATACTTTGTCCACGACTTCCTCGAAAAAATTAGTAATAGTCTGCATTTTCAACAATAAAAATAGTTATCAGAAACGTTAACATAACATTTTCTGTGTTCACTGAAAACTGCATACTCAGGTAAACGTCAACTATTTCACTTGACATCGATTCCATTCCTTTCTTTCTCTCTGATAAAAATGAAATAGATAATTTTGAATTTATTTATTTATATCGTTATTAACAATAATTGAAAATAAAGGGCATCGAATTTATAAATAAATCAATGTTTTAAAATCTAACAATAATAATATCATAACAATGTAAATGATGTTCTCTAGTTTAGATATACGTCCTAAGTGTGACGTCATG